>JAKOPK010000253.1:0-41294 GCA_024195185.1 Coniferiporia weirii
CTTATTGAAGATAATTTTTGATTTTGTTGAAACAGTGCTGAAATACCAATCACGGTCACTTTTGTCACCCACCTGTATGTATATTGATTGACAAACCATAAAAACCGTAATATTAACCTAAAACGTATACAACAATGAAATAATGAATAAGGGAAACGAAGAAAAGAGGGTAATGGCTTGCGACGGATATACTACTGTGTTGTATGTTGTATGTTGTATTGGTGCGTGGTAGCTGTAATTGTGATTGTGATTGGGATGGGGATTGAAAAGAGAAAAGAAAAAAGAAAAAGGAGCAGGAAACATTAACATTATCGAGAACACGGAACGAACGCGGATACGAAAAACAACGAGAAGAGACACGAAGAACGGGAGCACGGAACACAGAAACACCGGACACAAGACACAGAAACACAGGACACGGAGACACGGAAAACGAAAATAGGCCTGCGAAGCTGGGTGGTTAAGAGCCAAGTCGAATACGGAATACGGCGGGAGGTTCGTCATCAGAATGAAATGGCGGTATGAAAGGGATTAGGACAAGGGGCTAAAAACAAGGGGCAAGAAAAGTGAAGATGAAAGTGGCAAAAAAACGGCCCGAAAAGCGGTAAGGCGGGAACGCGGGAAGGGGCGAGAGAAAAAGCGATATGATAGCGATTGTGTATCGGTTGTCGGCTGTCGTGGTGTGTCGGGGTATGGTACTTCGGTATGGCGTGGTATAATCTATAATCACGTCTGCGCCTGCGTATGAATGCGAGTGAGAGCGCGAGTAGGATTGCGAGTGAGAGGAGTGAGAGTGCGAGTGCGACTGAAGATGCGCCGTTCCATTCCGTTCCGTCCTGTCCTGCTCTGTTCTGTTCTGATCTGCTCCGTTCCTGTCCCCATTCCATTGTTTTGCTTTCGGCTCCAGCTCCTTTTCGAAATCTTATCCGGACTTGAGATTTGGTCGACAGGGACGACGGATCGACGGACTTGGGGACTTGAGATTTGGTCGACAGGGACGACGGATCGACGGACTTGGGGACTCTGGAGCAACGGCCGTCACAGCGGATCCACCTCCTGACACGCAACGCTCCCAATATGTTCTTCATCAATCAACACTCCGCCTTCCTCTCCCTCCCCTACCTCTCTCACCCCCACCCCCACCGACACCGACACCTCCACAGGCGGCCCAACCGCCCCCTCCCCTTTCATCCACTCCTCCCCCCACACCTCCCCCAACCTCGCCCGCCTCACCGTACTCCTCTCCAACAACCTCGCCACCACGCGTTTCAGGCCCGCAGACGCGAGTCGGCGCGCAGTCGCCGCCGGTGAGCTCTCATCCCTCTCCCTTTCCCTTTCCCCTTCCCCCTCGTCACTCTCCCCGCCCTCAAGCGCACACGTCGACTCGTTATCGCCCTCCTCGCCCTCCTCGTCACCCTCCACCTCCACCTCATACTCATCAGGCCAATAATACTCCCCCTGCGCAATCCGCATCAACACGTCCCTTCTCCTACTCGCCGCCACCGCCCTCGCACTCCTCACACTCCTCGACCCCACACTCCTCGCACTACGCACGCTCCCCGTGCACGACGGCGGGCCCGAAAATACCAATCGCGTCGGCGGCGGAGGCGCGTCGAACGGTAACTGCCGCGTCGCGAGCGCGTACAGCACCACACCGCACGCCCACGCGTCCGTCTGGCGGCCATCATAATATCCCCTCGGTGCGTCCTGCGCGTGTGCGTGCGCGTGCGCCGACGCCGACGCCGAACCAGACGCGTCCGACTCGCTACCACTATTCTGCCTCACAGCACGCGCCCCAGTCCCGGCGCCGAGCACGAGCTCAGGCGCAGCGTACGACTCGGAGCCACAGCGCGTCGAGAGGAGCGGCGCGGCGGGGTCGACAAAACGACTGAGTCCAAAGTCCGTGAGCTTGATGAGCGGGGTGTGCAGCGGGGGCAGCGGCTCTCCACGCGCGAAAATATTGCGCGTGAGTAGGATGTCTATCGGTCAGTCAGTCAGTCAACCAGTCAATCGGCCAAACACAAACGACCACAAAAAAATTTACTCACTCTCAAGTTTAATATCCCGATGGACAAGCGACACACCATGCATCCACCCAACCGCACGACACAGCTCTCCCCACATCCTCCGCACCGCAGGCTCCGTCACGCGCGCGTACTGCACGTCCGAGTTGACGAGCTCGAACAGCTCGCCGCCGGCTACGTGCTCGAGCACGAGGCAGTGGTGTGTTGCGGTCGTGAATGAGTGGAGGTACGCCACGATCGACGGGTGCGCGATGTGCTATGGGTACGGAGGCGGAAGCAGAAACGACAACCGATAAACGAAAAAAGAAGCAAGAACCGATCAAGTTAGCACAGCCCAACAACCAAACGTGTGAATAAAAAAGTAAAACAGCGTATAAATAGCCGCGGCCCGCACAGAAATGGATATAATATAAAAAGAGGAGACGCAGAACGTACCCTTAGCACCTCCACCTCTCGCACGAAGCTTATACGTGTACGGTCGTTCGAGTCGCACATCGCTCGATTCATCATCTTCACTGCGACGAGCCTCCCCGCCGACCCCGCCGTCGGGGGCACAACGACAGACGCGTTCGTACTCGAACTCGCGCCCTCTCCGTCCTGTTCATCAAGCATCACGCTACCCTCCGCACTCCGCACTCCATCCCACGCAAAGCCTGTATCCGTATCTGCTCGCACCGACGGTGTCGGTCTAATACCCTCCATATGCGTATCATCACTACTCCTCTTCGCCCAGCTCGAGCTCTTCCGACGCAGGCCCGTCTCGGCCCGGCGCACGTTCCCGTTCCCGTTCCCGTTCCCATTCAGCGAACACGAGGCCGGCACAGCGGCTAACGTCCCGGCAACGTCCTCCGCAAGCCAGACGCTACTAAACGCACCTTCGCCGAGAGCGCGCACGAGCCTGAGCGCCGCAGAGCCAGACTCAAGGTGCGCGCCTGCGTGCATCGCTGACGCGGACGCGGGCACGGGTACGAGTACGGGCGGGGACAGGGGAAGCGCCTCCTCGAAGCCGGAGTCGCCGCTCCCGCGGGCCGAGCCGACAACGTGCGTCTCGCGACGAACCGGAACCGGGTGTTCGTGGTGTGGCGCCGTGTGATGTTGGTGATGCTGCTGCTGCTGCGTCAGCAGCGCATGGGGCGTATGTGCGACGGGGAGGCCGCGATGACGAGGGCCCGCGCCGGGCGGAGTCACCGGCATTGACATCGGTGGCACAGGCCGCTCCATCTCGAGCGGGCTGCACGGTCGCTGAGTCACAGACTGCGCCGCAGCCTCGGTGAGCTGCAAGAACTCGCGCTTGAACGACGTCTCCCAGTCCGCCCCGCCCTTCCTAAGGCGCATCCCCACCGCCGCCATCGTGTCTGCGTCCTCTTCATCTCCCTCTGCGAGTGCGAGCGTGGGGTCCGCGGAGTAGCGCGAGGGAAAGAACCGGGAGAGTGGCGGGAGGCGCGGCGGCGACGCCTCGCGCGAGCTCGCGGAGGACTTGACGCTCGGCGGTGGCGTGGGGCGGTAGCCCGTCGTGCTAGTGGCGAAGAAGTCTGCAGTCGCGGATCTTACCGGCGGCGGCGAGGAGGCGTCGACGTCGTGCTTCGGAGTCTCGCGGCGTGTGGGCGCAGGGGGTGGAGGCGGGGGCGCAGGCGTCGGAGGGCCGGGGGCAGCGAACGGTGAGCCGAAGAAGGCTGCAGTCTTGCTCTTACCGCTGCCGCCTGACGACGACAACGACGCCTTACGTGGCGAGGGCAGGGGCGAGGGCAGCAGGCCGTCTGCGACGGTGTAGGACGACGTACCGGCAGACAGGGGCGTTGTGCGGATGGTGAGCGGCGACACGGGTGCGTCCGCGGGGGGCGCAGGGGTCGGGAGGCGTGGCCAGGCGAGCATACGTTTATCGTCGTCGTCGTCGTATGCGACGGTGGCAGCAGCACTGGGTGAGCAGTCGTCTTGCTCGGGTAGAGGGCGAGGGTGATGGGGACGATGCGGAAGGAGCATGTGCATAGGGCGATAAGAGATATAAAGCGCTGCGCTGGCGCAGACTGAGAGGGCTGAGCAGTGCTTCTCCACCTTCCGCACAGGGACTCACGCGTGGGTCCGTCCGTCAGTCGTCACAGATCGCGGGCCTGGAAAGCGCTTGAAATCAGTGAGGGCCTGCCGCGGGGCTGCGACGAGCACGCACCATCGTGTCAGCAGCAGCAGCAGCGAGGGGAACGAGGAGGACGACGTGGGGAAAAGACGAGGAAAACAACTTTCGGTTTGGGCCGCATTAATTTGCTGAGCCGGCTCCCCCTTTTCGGTAACATTGAGTAGGTAAGTATTCCCGCAGGGTGTTCGGAACTTGCGTCGGCAAGTTCCGTCCCCCCCCCTTGGAACCTTGACTTCCCCGCAAAGCTACGCGCCAAGAGAAACGCTGCCTGTAAGGACGAGGCCTGAGATACTTCTTACCGCCGCCACACTTCTTCAGGCCAATCCAGAGCGAACTGTCCATCATTCGTAAGAGTGATATCGCCATTGGTCGTGCAGACCCCCGGTTGCCTCCGCGTTGTGATGTTCGGTCCGGAACGGGGTAGTTGGTGATGGGCAAATTTTTGTGGCTCACGTTGTGGCTGGACGTTTTGCAGCGTCAGAGGCACCGCTGAGCTGGCAACAGAAGGAGGCAGGCGTCTGTGCGGGAGGGCCTGACCCACCAGGGGGCGTAGATCCGCGCGTGCCGGGAAAGAGCCTAGTACCGAATCTGGAGCAGTGCTGGTATTGGGTTCTGCAATCCCTATTACGAATTAGACGCAAATCCAATATATATTCTGGGCATACGCTACGCGGGCGGTGTAAGTGCCCAGCGTCTCTAACAACCTAAAAATAAACGTCATAACGTACCTAACGACACAGCCTAGATCGAAGGGAAACATGTGCTCGGTGCCGACCTGGAGGCACGGGCACCGCATCGCGATAAGCTCCGTCTATTTTTAGGCGTACGGGCGCTCTGGAGCGCGCTTAGGGCAGCCAGACATGCGGACGCGGGATGATCAAGCAAGAAGCAGGACGGAAATACACCTGTGCGCGCGTGGTGCAGGGACGGGTCCGGGGTCGGAGTCGGTCCGTGTTTTTGTTTTGGCGGTGCCGACGACTGGACTTGCGAGAGAAGAGTTAGGTGGGTGCGAGCTAGCATTTGTATAGTGCAGTGGCTAAGCTGCGACTCGAGCGTGCTGGCAACAAACGTCCGAGGGAGAGACGAGGGGCGGACTCGTCGGGGGTCGGCTGCCCATGACGCGGATCACGTACCTCGGCCTCGATCTCGCTTCGTCGCGCCTCGTGGTCCGCACCATCACGTGCACACGCGCTATCTCGCCAGCCCCCCATAAGTAACCGAACGACGCCAGCAAAGCAAGCACGCACGCCAGACGCCTCACAACTATGCGTCTCCCGCTCCCTCTCCTCTGCCTCTCCCTCGCCCTAGGCCTCCCCCTCGGGACATACGCCCTCTGGCCCAAACCACGCTCCCTCTCCACCGGCTCCTCCGCCCTCCGCCTCTCCCCCTCCTTCACCATCTCCGCCTCCTTCTCCGCCCCCTCCGACCTCGCCGCCGCTATCACACGCACCGCCGGCTACATCAAGACCGACAACCTCGGCCGCCTCGTTGTAGGCCGCGGAGAGGGAGACGCGGGGGCTGTTAGGGACGCGCCGGAGTTGAAGGAGCTTGTGTTGTCTATTATTGCGCCGAAGGCTAGTTCGGGGTCGGGGTCGGGCAATAACAACGGTAAAGGAAAAGACCGACGCTCCTCAGACTCCAAATCCACACCCATCCCAAGCATCGCAACCGAAGCAGTCAAAGCCCTCGGCTCGCGCGACGAGAGCTACGTCCTCACCGTCCCCACAAAGGGCACCTCCGCGACGTTGTCAGCCAACACGACCCTCGGCCTCCTCCGCGGACTCACCACGTTCGAGCAGCTGTGGTATACTTACAACGGCGATATATACACGCTCGAGGCGCCTGTGGAGATTACGGACGAGCCTGCGTTCGTGAGTGTCGATTTTGTTTCTGTGCGCCGAATGTGTTCGAGCGACTGACTTTGGGCGGGCGCGCTCTCGATAGCCCTACCGCGGATTCATGCTCGACACCGCGCGCAACTAGTACGTAACCACATAGCAGAGGTTTATCTTTGGTTGCTTCCCTGTGCTTACTCCTCGTCCCCGCGGCTAGCTTCACAGTCGCAGACATCCAACACACCCTCGACGCCATGAGCTGGGTCAAGGTCCGTTTCCGCCTCTCCCCCCTTCCCCCCCTCTCAGCCCTACGTGTGACTTACACTAACTCACCACCCCCAACATAATCGTGTCGGCGTCGTACGCGCACAACACAGATCAACACGTTCCACTGGCACGTCACCGACAGCCAGAGCTTCCCCCTCGAGGTCCCCGGCTTCACAGAACTCTCCACCGCAGGCGCCTACTCCGCTAGTTCAGTGTATACAGCTGAGGACGTTGCGGATATCGTGGCGTATGCAGGCGAGGTACGCGTCCACGACTTTTTTTTTTTTTCGTGTTTCGCGTCTTGCGGTCATGCGTCATTTTTCTTACGTTTACCTTCTCCCTTTTATATATATAGAGAGGTATCGACGTCTTGATGGTGAGCCCTTATTTCGCAATGAAAAAAATAATATAAAATGCCCCCAATCTGACTTAACGTGCGTGCGTGTGCGTATGCAGGAAATCGACACGCCAGGGCACACAGCCATCATCGGCGAAGCTTACCCAGAGCACGTCGCGTGCTACGACAAGCCTCCCTGGGCGACCTACGCGAACGGTCCGTCCCCCCCTGCTCCTTACCCTCCCACAATAACCAACCCCAACTAACCCCCCGTCCCCATCGCTACACTAAACACCACACCAAACACCAAAAACAGAACCCCCCGCCGGCCAACTCCGCCTCGCCTCCCCCGCCACCACCGCCTTCACCGCCTCCCTCCTCAGCGCCGCCGCCCGCCTCACGCCCTCCACGCTCTTCAGCACCGGCGGCGACGAGCTCAACACCCCGTGCTACACCGACGACGAGGAGACGCAGGCGGAGCTGAAGAGCGCGGGGAAGACCCTGGAGGAGGCGTTGGATACGTTTACGCAGGCGTCGCATAGGGCGTTGGAGGAGGTGGGGAAGACGCCTGTTGTGTGGGAAGGTGCGTTCGTGATGGAGGTGGAGCGAGGACTGACTGACTGACTGACGCGTGGTGTGAACTTACGTTTTTTTTGAATATCGACAGAGATGGTGCTCGACTTCAACCTGACGCTGAGCAACGAGACTGTCGTCATGTACGTCTCCCGTCTCCCGTCTCCTTTCTCCCTCTCATTTTTTTTTCGCCTCTTATTCACTTGCTCATCCACTTTCTCACTCCTCCTCCCCGCATTCGCAGGGTATGGATATCCTCAGCGAACTCCGCTGCTGTAGCCGACAAGGGCTTCCGCATCGTGCACAGCCCGTCTGACTACTTCTACCTCGTACGTCCTTTTTTTACTACTGCTTCTGTCTCACTCTCGGTCCTGGGTAGTCCTCTGATGACACTGTGTTGCATTGCGTTGCGTCACGTGCTTAATAGGACTGCGGAGCCGGCGAGTGGATCAGCGCAGACATTGATGGGTACGCTTTCTTTTTTTGTTTTCTTTCCTCGATCTGCGGGCATGATACTAAACGCCCCATGCACAAAAAAAATCAGAAACAGCTGGTGCGACCCCTTCAAAACATGGCAAAAAGCATATTCCTTCGACCCATACCAGAACCTCACCGCCTCGCAGCAATCTCTCGTGCTCGGCGGCCAGCAGCTCCTGTGGACCGAACAAGCCGGTCCGCAGAACCTGGATTCGATCGTTTGGCCGCGCGCGGCTGCTACCGCTGAGGTCTTCTGGGCCGGGCCTGGGTACGGGCCTGGGTCGTTGTCTGGGTCAGGGACTGGCGCGGGAGAGGGGGCGGGGACGGATGCGCTGAATGGGACGGAGGCGCTGCCCCGTCTGCATGATGTGAGGTACCGTATGGTACAGCGTGGAGTTGACGCGATTAACCTCCAGCCGGAGTGGTGCGCTGTACGGCCGCAGGCGTGTAACCTCAACAGCTAAACGGAACGCCGTGCTGAGACGATTCGGGCTGGGGCGGAGCTTCTTCCCTAAAAGCTGGAGTTTTGGGTTTTTCGTGTGTTTCGTTGTGCCGTGTTCAAGTTCTCATTTCGTTCGTTCGTTCGTTCGTTCGTTCGCTCGTTTTGATGGGTGCAGGCGGGCAGAGGAGGTCCTGCGCACTAATCTTAGTCGCTCCTTTAGTATATACACGTTTCGTTTCGGCTCTCCTGTTTCGGACCGTTCGTCGTCAGTAAAAAAGGGCCTATTTATCGCTTATCAGTCACTGACAACTCTTATGTCTTATGTTTTTACCTGTTTGCTGTTTGCCCAATATTAGTACTTAATCGTTAACGTTTCTCACGCTTTACTCCGAGTCTCTGGTGAAATGAAACCGCTCTTACGAAACCATCCACTTGGAATTTTGCTTCTACAGCACTTGGCAAACTTGATAATTTTCTCGTCTCTGGCCCGGGCGTGCTGAACTGATATTGTCGACCATGGTCCAGCCCTTAGTCGAAGGAAGGCGCGACTGCGGCCGAGGAGAGTCAACTCTATACTTGCAGCGGATGGAGGGTGATGGAGGAGGGAATATAATGTACACAAGAAGAGATCTGTCGGGAAGAGGCCCGGGCCGTGGACCGACCGCTAAGTTTTAGGAGTAGGATTTGAATACGTACACACAGCCACCAAGGGCGCGCGCCAATCCGTTGACTAAGCACATACCATACAACACGCCGATCTCATCGGCCAATTAATATTAATATAATGAGAGGATTTTGGTGGCCTCAGCCGCTTAGCGAACCCGCTGCGCCGCTCCTCTTAGCTCCGAGTCTTATGTTGCACCCGTGCTGCTTGGCGCAGATACTGGGGCGGTGGAGTGCTGATTGATGAAGAACATATTGGAAGCGTTGCGAGTCAGGAGGTGGACCCGCTGTGATGGCCGTGAGCTGTGAGCTGCGAGCTGTGCCGATATTTCCCATTTTGCTCCCTCGTCCCCTCGTCCCGTCGACCCATCATTCTCGTCTCAAGCCCAGATTAGACTTCGAACCGGAGCTGAAAGCAGAATAATGGAACAGGACGGAAAATTCTTACCCTCACTCGCAATCCTACTCGCGCTCTCACTCGTACGCAGACGCAGGCGCAGACGTGATTATAGATTATACCACGCCATACCGAGATACCATATCATGACAGCTGACAACCGAGACAATCGCTATATCCCTTTTGTTCCACTTCTCCCTCCTTTTGAGCCGTTTTTTGGTTCGTACTTTTCACTTCACACTTTCGCTTCTACTTCCATTTCCACTTGTCCTAACCCCTGTCTTTGTCCTAATCCCTGTCCTCATCCTAATCACTTACATATGGCCGTTCATGGCTATCAGAGCCTACCCCGGGTCAGAGCACATCATATGCTACGACAAGTAGCCCTGGACAGCCTACGCGAATGGAGGTACAGCCTGGTTGAGCTCGCTGCTCGCATCGCCCCTCTAAGCACCGCACCAGCGCTAATAGTAGAACCCCCCCACGGGCCAATTCTGCATCACGTTCACCGCTGTGCGTCTCATGCCTTCCAAGCTTTTCAGCACAGGTGGTGACAAACTCAATACGCTGTGGTACACTGACGACGCGGAGACGCAGGCCGAACCGAGGAGCTTGGGAGAGGGTGTCGGATACATTTATGCACCAGGCGTTTGCATGAGGCGCTGGGGGAAATTGGGAAGACGCCTGTTGTGTGGGAGGAGATGCTGCCGTAGCTGACAAGGACTTCTGTATCGTGCACAGCCTGCCGGACTACTACGTCCACTTCATGCGTAACCCCTGCGCTTTCCCCAGCCGCCCCCTCTGCGTGCCTCTGATGATTCTATATTTAGATATGGTCGAGGACTGCGGAGCCAGCGAGTGGATCAGCATGGATTCACTGATGGGTATGTTTCACCTTTTTTCCCCCTGATTGGTGGGCGTGAAGCCAATTTGGCACCGTGCACAAAGAAAAAAAAGGAACAGCTGGTGCGACCCATTCAAGGCATAGAGAAAGGCATACTCCTTCGGCCCATACCGAAACCGAAACCACACCGCCTCACAACAAGCGCTCATCAGTGGGCAGCCATCTCCTTTGGACAGAATAAGTCAGTGGCAGAAATGCGGTCAGACTCGGTCATCTGGCTACAAGCCACTGTCGCCACCGAGGTCTTCTGGACCGGTCCTAGATACAATCCTGTGCAACGGGCATGGGGGGCCTCCATTGGCTACATGATGTTCGATACCGCATAGTGCAGCACAGTTCCGACACGATCAACATCTGGCCCAAGTGGTGCATTGTACCTCCGCAGGGGTGTAACCTGAACAGCTGAGTGGAATGAGCCTATTTGAGTTGAATTGAGCTGAGGGCTCCTCCGCCGAGGAGCCGGGTTTTTTTTTTGTGATTTTTGTGTGCTTGCCTGAGTGTTCAATTCTTGTTCGTTTATTTGTTTGTTTGTTCTCCCATTTATCCGTCCGTTTTAATGAATGCAGGCAGTCAGGTCTAGAGAATGTCCTGCGCATTAGTCCTAGTCGCTCCTTTAGTAAATTAGTATGTGCATCACGTTCCGGCGGTCTTTATTTCAGCTCTCTGTTTTGGACTGGTTGTCATCAGTCAAAAGGCCTGTTTATCACCTACCGGTCACCGGCAGCTCTATCGTTTCATCAATATCGGTGTAAACTTAATCGTTAACGTTACTCGCGCTCTACTCTCGTCCCCTCATCACCGAGAGTCATGCACGAGCCGCGCATACCAGCCGCCGTGTACAGCTTCGGGTTGCCAATGTTGATCTTCATGGATGGCAGTGGGCACAGCATCTATCACGTAATCGCCTAGTGTGTGCATGGCATCCGGATCGGGCTCGGACCCAGCGGACGCACTCCTCTCTCGACGGTACTACATCTCAATCACGATGCCAAAATTCTGGCTGATTCTTATTATAATACAAAGTATCGGCTGTGTTAAAGGCCGCCGGCAAACTCCATCTTGTGAGTCGCTCTTCTTACCACTGCGCGCTTCATACCCTCCACGCTCGTCAGCATGGGCGGTGACGAGCTCAACACGCTGTGGTACGCCGATGACCCGGAGGTGCGGGTAGATCCGAAGAGTTTTTCTTGATACGTCTACCTTGGGGCCCGAACGAAATGCATCGGGGGAGGTAGGGGGGACGTCTTTGTTGTGTGGGAGGAGATGGCACTTTATTTTAATCTGATGTTGAGTAAAGAGTCTGGGCATAGATGGCCTCTATCCCGCCTTTGCTCACGGCACATTTCAGGGTATGGATATCCCCGGCGAACACTGCGCCGCAGCCAACAGGGGATTCAATTAACACACAGCCCACCAGACTACTTCTACCTCGTGCATCCGCTTTTGCTGCTGCTTCCGCACAATGTTCTCGGACCCTGGTGGACATCATTTTTTGAATATGCCGCACTGAGTCATATGAGGTTCAGGCGGATGCCAAGGGGCTATTACGACGGCCGTGAGACGGACAGTTGTGCTGTACACGCTCGCAATGCGGCAGCTACCGTTCGACGCGCCTCCGCCACCCCAGCCGTTGCGCTTGGTATTTTTGCGTGTACTGATCACGGTGCCCCCACGCGCGGGAAGCGTGCGCAGTGCGAGGAGCGTGAGGAGTGTAGGGTCGGGGAGCGTACGTGCGGGCACGCGCGCGGTGGCGGCAAGTAGGAGAAGGGATGTGTTGATGCGGATTTCTCAGGGGGAGTATTATCGGCAGATGAATATGAGGTGGAGGGTGGGAGCGATGAAGACGATAACGGGCGGGAAAATGGAGGCGATGAAGGAGGGAGGAGGAAGGAGAGAGATGGGTGGGAAAATGGAAGTGATGAAGGAAGGAGGAGGGAGGAGAGAGATGGGCGGCGACAGCGCGTGGGTTAAGGGGGAAGAAATGATGATGTGCGTCTATCGGGACGGAGGCAGGACGGACGCTGAACGGCAAAGACTCCTTCTCAATTAATTTTCTTCCTGTCTCCCGCGACAACCACACACAATCCGCTCCCGTGTGGCACGGCTCTCGGCGAAGCTGATCAGTTATGCATGTCCCGCGGGCTCTGCATTCACACTTCTACTGATTGTTCTGCCTGCATGCTTCTCACACACATACAACTGTCGACTGCCTGCTCTAATGTTACTCTCAAAACCATTTTTTTTAGCTCATACGGCGTCTACGGATGAGGGACGCTCGAAGGAGCACCGATTGCGGTGTCCTCGCCGCCGTAACACATAAATATCCCTGCATTACAACAGCCCAAAGCCCAAGCAAACACATCCCAATACCCTGAATCGCAGCCATACCATAAAGCTTTCACCCATGCTTGGTGCATCCAGCTTGAACGGCAGTGATGATAAACCACTCGATACCCTGCCTCAGCAGAAGCTTGCAAAGCCAAAAAAGAACATGCGGCCCTGCGGGCGTTGCGCAAGTACGCAGCAAAGGGTGAGAACTATGATTTCTCTACTCCCTTTCCCGTTCTCCAAGAGCTGATTATTGATGACTGCGGCATTTAGTGCAACATGGAGGCCCCGTTCTCAGTTTTGACGTGTGAAAGATGTGAGAAGGCCGGGGCGGAATGCCCTCCGTACGAACCGCGGAAGACCCGGCAGAGGCGCCAGCCCCAGCAAGTAACAGCGCAGACAGGAATGCCGACAAGACCCATAGAACAAACCGAATCGGCTGGAGGCGGCATACCCCCTGTTTCGGAGGTGAGCATTCAGCTGACGTCTGCATATAAATTTCCATACGCACTTACTCGGTTCAGCAAGCGCCAACCAGTAGTATTTTTGTGCATGCCCTTGATCGCGCCGTATTGTCCCTCAGCACCACCGTGGCACGGCCTGCGGAAGATGTTGATGCTTATGGTATCGGCCACAATCACGAATACGGCACTCACCGAATCGACACAGCCGAGATGCTCTTCGCCAGGGGCGTTGATCACAATACTGTCGGAGGCGCGTATGACTACGGAAACGTGCACAATTGGTGGGATGGCTGTGATTACTTGGGCCTAAACCTGTAAATGTGTCCGAGTGTCCGATAACTCATCTCTCATCCCTCGAGTTCCGCGAGTTCCCTTAAAGAACGCCCTACTAGAAATAGATGCTGTGTATGTAGCGAGAAACGGCACAAGGGGCATAATGCGACGCGCCGTGCGCGCATTTTCAGCGTCAACAGCCCTTTTCTGCTCAGTTCCCGGTGGTCGCCAGTGTGCACCCGCGCGACCCGAACATCGATATCGAAAGATAGGGGCTCCGGCTCGCTTTTGTCTCAGGATCAGGCTCCCGCTCTCGCTGGAAGGCACCCAACGAGGGCGGTGAGGACTCACGTGTTGCTCTTCTACCGATGGCAACATCTGGCGGTCATCTCGGCTACAGTCTGGAGCCGATACACAACTGAGGGAGCGAAGCTCAACTTGAGTGTTTGAGCGTTTAACCAGGCCGTAAGGTGTTGAATTTAATGGTGTTGAATTTGATATACTTATTTTCTTTTTTTGGCTCGGACCTAAAAACTCCGGGACATATCGAAAGTATATTCATTTCTGCTCCTAGTAGTCCACTTGACGTATAACTTCGGGTGCGTATCATAGAGCGTCGGTTTTTTGTACTGCCCATACATCTATCTATTTTCCCGTCCGTTCGTCTTCTGCCCCAGCCCTTTCCACCGGGGTAGGCAGTGGCGCTTAGCTATCGCACGCGTCAGGACGCAGCGCGCACCACTCGGGCTGCAGCGCAATCGCACGCACGCCGCGCGCGGCCATGCGGAAGCGAACGTCGTGCAGGCGCGGGAGCGCCGCCGTACCGTTGAGCGGCGCGCCATCCGCGCCGGTGCCTGTCCAGAAGACCTCAGCGGACGCGGCGGCGCGCGGCCAGACGATGGGATCAAGGTTTTCTGGAACAGACTGTTCGGCCCAGAGCAGCTGTTGGCCTGTGCGTGCGCGTGTGATAGGGGTAGAGGAAAGACGGAGTTGCTTAGTTAAGCCGACAACTGATTGGGAGATGAAAAGGGAAACGTACCGCCGAGAACGAGGCTGCGCTGCGAGGCTGTGAGGTTATCGAAGGGATCGAAAGAGTACGCCTGTGGAGTTTTGTTTTGTCAGTCTTGGTGATTATTTTTGGTCCGTCTGCCAGGAGCGGCTTAAAGGCAAGGACGGAGATGGGGACCCGCCTTCTGCCATGATTTGAAAGGGTCGCATGAGCTGACGCTTCACGGACGATGCGATGTCGGGTTATGTCAGCAGGGCACATCAAGGAAGCACGTAGAAATGTTACCCGTCAATATCGTTTCCGAGCCACGCACCGGCGCCGCAGTCCTGTATAGAGAAGTACGCGATCAGAGAGAAGGTAGTGTTGAAGTGAAGAACCGCGTCGTACGAGATAGAAGTAATCGCTAGGGGAATGCACGATCTGGAAGCCCTTTGCCACCACAGCAGAAGCATCCTGGGAGGATATCCATATCCTAGTTCATCATGATATGTTGAGAAATTGCAAGGAAACACGCCTGAGAGTCGCATGTACATAACCACAGTATCGTTTCCCAGAGTCACATTATGCTCGAGGACCATCTCTATAATATCGCGTAATTAGACCATGTATAATCAAGTGCGATAAAACGCACCCTCCCAGACCACAGGACTCTTCCCCAGCGCCCTTAGTGCCCCGTGCGTCGCCTGTGTGAACACGTTGAGGGCCTGCTCAAGCGTACGGCCCGTCGCATTGAGCTCTGCCTGTGTCTCCGCGTCCGCAGTGTAGCAGTTCGTGTTGATCTCGTCGCCACCCGTGCTGAACAGCGTGGAAGGCGTCATCCCTGCGGCCGCGGCGAGGAGCGACGCAGTGAAATTCGTGGTCGATGCCGATGCAAGGCGCAGCTGGCCTGCAGGTGGCTCTGTGGGATTTACATTGTAAGTAGTGAATCAGTGAATGCATTTATGTCGCTGTACCGCCCGCGAACGTTGGCCAGGGAGTTGCTTCAAAACACGCAATGTGCTCGGGGTGCGCGGCAGCTATAATGGAAGAATGTCCTGGAGTGTCTATTTCCTTTATACAGAAAGGAGTGGTCCTTGGGTTGAGTACATTGACTACGAATGTGTAGCGTACGACGAACCATTAAGACGTCGATCCCTCTCTAGACATTCAAATTGTGAACTAAGCATTAGGAGGCTATGCGTCCCAGTGGAGTTCGCTCACCTCCCCGGCATAGTTTACTATGTTCTGCACGTCCTCAACTGTGTACCGGGAATTGTTCGAATACGCTCCGAATTGGGAGAGCTCCAAGAATCCAGGGACTTCGATGGGGAAGCTTTGACTGTCCGTCACGTGCCAATGGAAGGTATTTATCTACAACAGACGACCGAGTATTACTGGAATGCTCGGCAAAACCATACGTAGACGCACCTTGACCCAGCTCATCGCATCCAAGGTCCTCTGGATATCGGAAACAGAAAAGCTGTAAATTCGCTTTCCAGTCCAAGATTCAGGTTTGACGAACTGGGCACTCACAAGTTTCGCGCGGTGTCGAGCATGAAACCACGATAAGGCTGGTGTTCCGTCAGCAATGAAACCAATTAAAGTCAGCTCACGACTTACAAACGCAGGCGAGTCTTCGATCTCTATCGGCGTATCCAATGTGTACGTGTCGCCGTCGTACTCGTACCATAGCTGGGTGAACGTAGTGAGACCCCTGAACAGCCCGAGGGTCGTGTTGGCGCTCAGGGTCGCTTGTGTTCCGTGAGCAGGGACGGTCAGCAAGTAGCCCTCATCACGTCCTGGAAGCGCTTTCTGCGCCTCCTTCGCTATGCTTTCTGGAGTGGCGCCGGATCCATCCGAAAGCAATGAAAGAGTCAGCGACTTCAGCTCAGGTGCAGAGCGAACAGCAGGAGTATCAGAGGCTCCCCGACCCACGACAAGCCTCCCTAGCTTGTCGTTGCGCAGGAAAGAGTAGGTGCGGGAGATAGCGGATTCGAGATCCTGGGGGGAAGAGAACGCAGTGGTTATGGAGAAGTCAGGTGATAGCCTGATGGCGGACGATCCCGTCTTCAACGAGCGGGGCTGGGGCCAAAGAGCATGAGCACTCGGAGAAAATTGCGCTGTAATACCGACGAAAATGCAAAGAGACGAAAGCCGCATTGTAGGACGCTAAGTGGTGATCCCGCCAAATGGAAATGAAAGCATCCAGTGGGCAACCAGCGAGCTCTTAGGCTTTTGTACATTAGATAGCATTTGTTAGCGCTTCTGTGGATTTATCGTGCTTCCATACGCTCATGTGATAAGACACAAGACACCACAAGGTTCTTGGTTATCCATAGAATTCGAAGAGCAACGAACGGCGTGCGGAATTAACACGATATGACGATGGTGACAGCACTATTAGAAAGCGGTTTGCAGGTTTGAGTCGGGGTAAGCCTAGAGCAATGGGGGAAGGCTTCAGAAAATCTCGCAACAAATCCAAAAGATGCTTTTGAAAAGGAATAAGTCTCTCGAGTCTCTTTCGGCGGAACTTGCGGTACAGCGGCTTCTGCCAATCCAGCAGCGCGGGCCGTTTGTTGGACTTCGATTTTGATTAAAAGTCAGCTTATAGACTGGAGACACTACTTTCAATAGTGAGATACAGATAGGGGCACTAGACGGGCCGCTGGACGAGGTTTTTTCAGTCGGGAAGAAGAAGCGATCAAGTTGTTCAATCATGAATCCGCACCAAAAGAGCGGAAAACGTCGCTTTGATGCCTCTCGCGGCCCTGACTGGACCGCGGCCTGTGCCCTCCACTGCCCTTTCCCCCTCGATAACCCCCCCGACCTCCCTTCAGCTGACACAACTCGCGACTGCACTCTGTCCGTTCTTTCTGCCATGAGTCTGGCCATATCTGAAGTGATGCCGCGTACCACGGCCAATCCCTTCACCTTCACCTACTGGTGGAACCGGGAGTGTGATGCAGCAATAGCTGTGATGCGCCTGGCGGATGACCCTTTCACCCGCAAACTCCGGGCCGCAGATGCCCGCCGCACCTTTTCCCGGGCCAAGAAGGCCTGGGCTGCCGACCTTCTTGCTAACGCCACCACTGCCGACATCTACCGCTATGCTAAATGGTCCTCCGGCTCTCGCCGCACGGTTTGCCCCCCTCTGTCTACCCCCGAAGGGATGGTCTCCTCTCCCCCTGCACAGGCCGCCGTTTTCGCCTCCACCTTCTTTCCCCCCCTTTCTGCGGACTCTGACGTCCCCGAGCACGACCCCCTCGATCGCCCCTTTCCCCCGGTACCCCGGTCGTTCGCTCCCCTCTCCCTCTCAGAGGTGGACGCGGCCCTCGCCGGCACATCCTCCACCTCTGCGCCGGGCCCCTCCGGCGTGTCATACCCCTACCTTCGCCTTCTCCATTCTTCCTACCCCTCCCTCCTTCTCTCCCTTTTCTCCGCCTGCCTCCGCCATGGTGTCCACCCTTGGACCTCCGCAGTCATCGTGGTTATCCCGAAACCCAACAAGCCTGACCCCTCCCTCCCCTGCGCTTTCCGCCCCATCGCCCTCCTCGAGTGCATGGGCAAGCTTCTGGAAAAAATCGTCGCCACCCGCCTTACCTACGATTGCGGCCAGTTCAACCTGGTCCCTACCAACCAATTCGGCGGTCGCTCATGTTCCTCCACCATCGACGCGGGCCTCTCCCTCGTCCATGACATCCAAGTCGCCCACCGCCGCAAGCTCTGTGTCTCGGGTCTCTCCCTTGACATTAAGGGCTACTTTGACAACGTCAACCACCGCCGCCTTTTACGCATTATGGTCCTCCTCGGCTTCCCATGAGAAATCCGTGAGTGGACCCGCGCGTTCCTCTCTAACCGATCGGTTGTTATTGCAGTTGACTCCTACCGCCATCCGCCCTTGGCCCTCCCAGCCGTGGGTATCCCTCAGGGGTCCCCGGTGTCGCCCATCTTGTCTTCCATTTACACCTCCCTCATTCTACGGCTGCTCGAATCTACCTCCGGTAGTGCCCTTAAGGCCTACGTGGACGACCAATACATTCTTGTCTTTACTAAATCCTTTGCCAACAACATCCTCCTTCTCCAAACCTGCTACTCCATTCTCCACCCTGCCCTCTGCCGGCTCGGGCTCTCCACCGACCCCGGCAAGGATGAACTCATTCACTACCGCTGCCACCACTCTATCCCCGTCCCCACCCTCTCCTTCTCCTTCCAGCCCCCTGATCGTCCTCTCATCTTGGTCGCACCCTCCCGGGAAATCCGATGGCTCGGCTTCTTCCTTGACGACCTTCTGACCTTCAAACCTCACATCTGCCGCATGGCCATGCAGGCTCGCTCCACAGCTACCACCCTTCGCGTCCTTGGCAACACCCTCCGCGGCCTTTCTATTTTTAACTTCCGCATCCTATACAAAACCCTCATCATCCCGGTTCTCACCTACGGCTTCCAGTTATGGTTCACCGGCATCCGCCAGAAGTCCCACCTCCAGCCCCTTATCGTCGCCCAGAACCAAGCCCTCCGCCTCGTGGCCGGGGCTTTCAAGACTTCCCCTTCCTCTGGCCTCCATCATCTGCTGGCCATTCTTCCCATCCCCTTCCTTCTTCGCCATCTTCTCGTTAATTCCGCCGCCCGCCTCTCCAAGCTCCCCCTTACCTCCCAAGTTATCGCCCGGTTGCCCCCGGCGTGGGGCCCTTCCCCTTCTCACGTCCCGGTTCCTGTCAATCGCCTCCGGTCCACTCCGGACCACCCCGTCTCCATCCTCCACCACCTCGCCTTCTTAAGCTCCCCTCAGTCGGAGCCCCTCTATCCCTATCTCGCCCCACCATGGCGCGCTCTTCCCCTTCGCCATCCTCGCTTGCACCTTCCGGATCCTCTCCCGCTCAAGCACGACGTCGCCACCCGGCGCGCCATTTCGCGGTCCCTTGCCCACCGTCTCCACCTCCTCTCGCTCGACCCCTCGAACCTCCTCATCTACACAGACGGGTCTCGTCACCTTGTACACGGTGCCACCGTCGCCATCTCCGCTTTCACCATCTTCTACCGTGGAAGATTTATGGACCAGGGGCATCACTACTACTCCCCCACCGGCTCCTCCTTCGACGCCGAAATGTTCGCCCTCGCCAAAGGCTTTCATCGCGCCTCTCTTTTCCGCCTACGCCCTATCACTCGGACCGTGTGTTACATTTTTCCTTACACTCCCTCCACAGACTCCTAACCCCATATGCTTCCAGTACGTTCCATGACCATGTTGCGCTCACTAATCATGTACCATGATCAGTCATCCCCTTCCGCGCACTTCCACCATGTTCTACTACTCATCACCCATACTACATTCCATCCCCTTCCGCTACATTCCATAGGTCTATATAAGCTGTACCTCGTCGAGCATGTAGCCTTAAGCTTATGCTCTTTGTTCTCACAAGCTCATTTGCTCACCCTCGAGTCCAGCGTGCTCTTCGTCGTAACCCGACTCAGTATCGCCGGGCCTATCGTATGCGTCTTACCAAGTACATCGTCGTCACTATCTTCATCGCCCATCTAGTTATTTCTCACCAGCGACTCCGACTCCGACGTATCCGCAACCCGGACGGCTCGCCTATTCAGTGATCTTAACACCGTGCAGTCCCTCTATTTTATATCCGACTGCGCCCCAGCCCTTACAGCCATCCTTTCCCTCCTCCCCCACCCTGTGCAATCATCATCCGCCTTGTTTCGATCCCTGTTGGACCCTTTTCTACAGGCTGACTCGACCCATCACGCGCACCTTGTCTGGTGCCCTGGGCATATGAAGGTCCCGGGCAACGAATACATTGACGCCCTCACCCGGCTTCCCCCCCACGGCCGCCCCCTCTTCTATCACACCTACTCCGCTCTTCGTCAAGAAGCCCTTGCGGCCGCTACTGATATGTGGGCCCGCACCTACGCCTCTGACACCCCCCATCACCGCTCCCTCGCCGGCCGTGCCCTACCCCATGCCCCTTCTACCTCGCTCCTACCCTCCTGGAAAGCCCCCGCCTCTCGCGCCCTTCAGAGCCGCGCCGTCCAGGTCGTCCTCGGCCACGGCCATTTCAGCGCTTATGCCGCCCGGTTCCTCCCAGACCTGCCCATTTCCTGCCCTTGTGGTGCCCCCCTCCAAACTCGCGAGCATCTCCTTTTGGAGTGCCCCCTCTTCCAACATGCCAGAGGTCCCCTCCCCGTCGAGGACCGCCCGTCGGCCCAACCCCCCGCGTGGGGCAGCAGACTCGGACTAGGTTGGCTTTTCCCCTTCCTTCGCCACACCACTGCCTTCACACGTGCCTTCTTGCACGACCCCCTCCTCCCCCCTCCTCCTCCTGACCGCTTCCACCCCCCTTAGATACCGCTCTCTGTTTTGTGCCGCCGCTGCAATCGCCGACCCCAGATCCATCCACCTTGACTAGCTCCATTCTTAACCCCCTCTACATGCATTTATTATCCTAGCTTAGTTGTGACTGGATGACCGTGTCTTGTATTACATACTATTGCGGTATACAAATTGAGAATCAAAAAAAAAAAAAAAAAAGAGCGGAAAACGTGACGCTGACCTCATCTATTCGTGGGAAGTAGCCACCTTATCTCTCACCGTTCGACTTGATAGTATTTCACACTGCGCCTCTTGCGAGTCTTTGCATCTGCACATCATGCCTCGGGATTTTATATCTTCAGATCGCACATAGAGTCTGGCTTGAATACTGCCACGGCCATCCCTCACTGGCGGTCGGGAGAAGACCTGATGAACAGCCCTATCGGTCTGTGACCTGTCCAGACTTTCCGCTGGCATTGTTTTAAGTGTCCAATCACCATTGCGCAACGAACAAACTACGAAGTGCTCTCGGATTGTCTGTCAGCAGACGTCATTAATATTTTTTCCCTATTGCTTCACTGTGCCTCCGAGGAAACCCGTTCTGTCCGCATCAGTTTTGGATATTGACCTCGGGACCCGCTCCTCGCGCTAGTCTCAATACCATTGTCGCATCTTACTAATGTCCGTGTTTCCTACGCACCGCGAACATTTTGATTATACCACCCTTCTCCTGTCTTGCAACCTACCTGAGCGCGAAATTGAGATGCATGTGATGTTCTAAACACTTGCTACTGTATTGTTCTTTGGCAGTGTCCCCGCTCGCAGTTTGATGCAATGGACGATCACAAGGTCAGCATGAACGGACATTATATAGTTCTACACCGCGTACATAAACAACACTCATGTTTTTTTTGTTCCGTAGCCCCGTTTCTTTGATCCGTAATACCATAATGCGGCATTTTCTTCCTATAGCGGAAGAGGGGTCAATTCACAAGGATAAAACCCGCAATTCTGCAATAGAGTTCGGTCTGCCTAAGGTCATCGTCATTCAACCGTAAGTGCGCGAGTTTGTTCCTGAATGCAAGCCACTTTCAACGTTCGGGGAAGATGCGCCGTTTTTCGAGGATTTGGCAATGAGCACGGCTTTGCTAGACCGTGCTTGGAAAAGCATGGATGCTTGGCGCAGTTGCACTCCATTTATGAAGTCGAAAAATCCGACAAAGCAGAGCTATAAAGGAGGAGTTTGTCCGTTCGAAGCAAAATACAGAGCCTACATTTCCTCTGGAATCTCATACATCGACCAACTACACTCATCTCAATAGTCCACTTCGCCGCTCAGGTCATGAAATTCTCCACCCTCTCTGCACCGCTCATCGCCGTCGCTGGCTCCCTATCCTCCGTCTCCGCCTTTGTGACCACACGCGCGACGTACGACAACACGTACGACAATCCCAACGGGAACATGAACAGCGTCGCGTGCTCCAACACGCCGTTCGGACTGTCTGGCCGTTTCCCGACGTTCGGCTCAGTCCCCACGTTCCCCAACATCGGCGGGTCGCAATTCGTCACCAGCTCGCTCTCGAACAAATGTGGCTCTTGCTGGACCATAAACGCCGTGGGCTCCGATAAGCCGATTTACTTCACTGCAATTGATGTCGCTGGCGAGGGCTTCAACATCTCTGAGGAGTCGATGCTCGCGATCGCGAACGGCACTGCCATAGAGGTTGGCTCGGTCGAGATCCAAGCCGTCGAGGTGGACTCTATTTACTGTGGTCTTTGATACTGAGGGGAAAGATGGAAGAAGGGTGAGTTGACCTGCATGGGGGCAGTTTTCCAATGAGTCTTAGATTAATTTTTTTAAATTCAATCAGTGTTCAACAGAGTGGCCTTTCTACCGCATGCTGTGCAAACCGAGACTGTGTTTAATATGTGCACCACGAACATTAACACCAGCTATGTATAGTTGTAAGGCACCCAATTAGTCTAGGTACTTTGTATACGATATTTTGATTTTGCATCTGGTCTTTTGAGTTCGGATTTCGTGCCATCTCGGCGTATGCCGATCCCAATACGGAACCGACTGTGAGTACTACGTCTGAGCCTTCATTTGATCACCACGTACACAACCGCCTGCAATACTAAGTACCACACATACGACCTCTGCGTCTATGGACTACAACGCCAACGTTTACGTGGCCGTCTCACTCACGCCCTCGTCCATCTACTCGAACACTCCGATCTCGCTCTCCGCCTACCCGTCTGTGGCATACGCGGGCAATGTTGGCGAGTTATCTGACGTCAAGCTGCTCAGTATCCCGAAGGACGAGTGGCCGAGCAATGGGGAGGATATACTGCGCATACTGAAGGCAGACACAGAGAACGTGGCGCGCGTGGACGTGCAGCAGCCGATGTCCAGGAAGAAGCGGGGTGGCTACGACGAGCTCTAAATGAGTCCAGTTTTGAGCGACGAGGGTAGCCGACGCATGGTCAGCGCGGAACCCTTCATGGTCAGTAATGGACAACTGATACTAAAGTATCGTATGCTCCGCAACCGTTAGATGCACGTTTTTTCAGGGTCCTTCCAACCTCCAAGAAACTAAAGTGTTTGTTGATACCTCCCATTGAGTCCCACAAGTATTACTCCCTCCGGATAGCAAGTCATAAATATGTATATGAAGATCGTGATCTATCTACATACATATATACTGATAGCGCCATCGTGTATCCCGGTGTAAAGAAGGCGCGGTATGATTAATGAAAGTCCATGAATGATGATGGTGCGTGAAAGAATATGAGTCGTGTGCATCAGAAGAAATAGTGTTAGTCCATGATATAAAGATGTCCGGGTAAGTGGAACTGTTAACAAGAGTCAAGAAGGAAAGCAAAAATAAAGAATCAGAGCTAAATAGGTTGGCCATCCGCGATTGAAGAGGTGCCTTAACGCCGCGAAAGCATCGAGTCTCGTACGGCGCGACGCTCGACATCCCGCGCACGTCGGCAAGCGACTGAGATCGACTTCATCCACATCTTGCAATCTTGAAGTGAGGATGCCTTGAAGGCCATTGCCTCGCCGCCCCGAGGGTAGGCAAAAACGAGCTGAAATCCGAGCTCATCTGGACCCAGGGGTCAGTACACGTTCGCCCTTCCAGACAGGAAATTGGACACTCACCTTTCCCCGGAAGCACCTTGACATCAACTTGATTGAGCTGTATAGGCTAAGATAAGGCGATAGTAAGCTACATGTACTTCCTTTCCCAACGACGAACGAGACGCATACCATCTTGTACAGACGGCTGACCCTATCGTCCGTCAAGATAAGCATGTCATTACACAGAAACACGCGGAGTTTCCGCCCGCTCTTGTACTTCATCAGCGGGCCTTCTTTGAGCAACTTTCGCTGTCCCATATAACTTGTGCTTTTTGCCAGATCGAGACGACTATGACGAAAAGGCATCAGACAAAGAGAAGCGCGGCGCGACAAGTGTGTAAGTTACTCACCCTTGCCCGACATAAAGGTTTTTCGAGACAGCCTCAAGCCTAGCCCGGCCCTCCTGTTCTCTTATGGCTTCGTTAATGTATTTCAGGATACGTTCGACGAAGTCATGTGCCGAACTGATCTGTTTACGATCCGACTCGACTTCTGTATAGTTGAGAATCTGATGACGTTAATCAGCTATCATAAAACAAAAGTGGCGGACGCAGAAGTGCACGCACTTGGCGAAGAAGCAGTGGATACCGAGTGATCCTTTGCACTGTTTTTGTTGTTAATCGAATGCCCGCGAAGAAAACGGTGCTTGCAACGTACTAGGTGCAAGTAAATAACTTGAGAGGTCTAGACTCCTAACAGCAGGATCTTCGCGAAGTTTCTGAACGGATCGTCAAACTGCTAAGCACATCGGACTGATCGCGTGACTGACCTGAAGATGTGCTGCAACCTCCGGTCTGCTCTCACGAATAGACTGAAGGATCTTGATGGCATTACCCTGATTGACGCAGTAATTCTTTCACAAGAAGCGCATCAGCAAAAGCGATGATCAACGTAAGGCAGACCATACCGCGTATACACCCATGTTATCCATGTGTCGTACTAGCAAGTCTCCAATACTGTCAATGTACAAACGGCATTCCTTCTGTCGCTCTTCAAGTGAGCTCAAGAACGCCTGGCAATGAGTAAGCAACAAGTCACAGCTCCCACTCAGGAACGTACGGTGTTGACGAGGAGTAGATCCTCTATGTTAGCAAATACAACGGTGATCTCTTTTTCATCTAACATGGAGACCATGCTCGAGTAGAAAACCTATAAACAATATTAACATGACGTCGCGATAGTCAAGCGATACACTTACTTCTACTATTAGTTGTAAATCCCTGACGTAGGTCGCTTCTGTATTGATCAATTCAAAAATAGTCTGAACCCCCAAAGTTAGAGAAGTGAGCAAAGTTCCTTTGGGGTCGTCTTACCTCTTGGCGTTTACGTTCCAGGCTCGGAATGCCCTCGAGCGCATCCCGTTCGAGCAAGCTTGCCCAAGACTTGACGACTCATCAGTATGTAATGCAGAGTACAATCGTGCCAAATGGCTTACCGAACCGAACGCGGGACTACCCGCGCGACTGGGACTGTCCGTATTACCATCTGTGCCTAAGATAGGCGCCGATATTTGTAACCGTGGCCGATCTGGTTCGTGCACAGGAGTCTTTGTACGGGTTAGGAAATTGAAGATGTTGGAATGTGTATGCGGCCGCGCTTCGGCGCCTTCCTTTGATGGAGTTGCCGATAGCGACGGCGGCAGGCCGGGAGACGGCGGCCCAGTGTCGTAAGAGGACATTGATAATCTGTAGTTCTTCGAGTGGCGGTACGTCTCGTAACGCTCAAAGGCGTCGTCAATGTGCAGAACCGAGGTTGGCCTTGACGACAGGTCTCTGTCGGAGGATGTAGAGGCGATCGATACCCGGTTTGGCGTCTCAGGTGGTGTACGACGACGGCGCACAGACCGGCGGCGTGCAGGTCTTGGCGGCGGTAGGTCATCCGCATCGTCTTTCTTAACCAGAAGACCTGCAGCTTCAAGCACGCGCTGACGCTCCAGCTCACGTGCCTCGTGTTCTCCCCTGTCCTCCTCCGCGTGTGCAGCGCGTTTCCCAGAGTCGCCACTCTCCGACTCCGACTCGGAAGACTCGAACGAGTGATACTCCTCCCCGTCGCTCGATCCTTCATCGTCGGAGACGTCGTGCAGTTCGATGGGCATCCGCATGGATAGGTCTGAGTCTGAGTGGAACTGTTGGAGGTCAAAGTTAGCCGACGACGCCTCGTTCATGCTTTCTGAATCGGCTTCTTTATCGTCTCTAGATCTAGGGCCGCTTGCGCCTTCAATTGTGTCAAATAAAAAGCATGGTAGATTGGTAAAGATTTCATTGTTGTCGAGGGAATCATACATGTAAAAAGGAAGGCAGAAGGAAGACTTCAGTCTATTGCCACCGTCATAAGCAGAAAAGGGAAGGACTCAAGATTACGAGTCTAAATTAGCATGACGACTAACCCTCAATGACCTCAAGGTAAGCAGCAGGCACGATGAATATAACCCCTCCCTGCTCAGTCTTCCACCAATCCGCTTCGTTACGGTCGACAATCGTGAGCACATCGCCTTCGACAAACGGCAGCTCGTCGGAATTTCCACCGGAGTACGAATATAAAGCCTTTGCTTTAACTGTGAAAAAATTGAGCTCCGCTAATTAAGTAGTCTATAACGGGTAAATCACACACCATTTTCCAATTCCTGAACGTAGGTACTTGGGAAGAATCCAGATTTCCCATCCTTAACTATGGTGCCGTACCACCACGCTCCACCGGACTTTGAAGGGCGGGCATTGACAACAACGTTTTCCGAAAAAGCTATGAGAACTGGTCAATGTTTGTATCGCTCAATTGTTGGTGTTACTCACAAAGATCATCAGGTCTTTGCCCTTCGTAAGGGTATAATGTGCGAACTCGGTATTCTTAAAACGGAGTTTAGAATGGAAGAGTTAGGCCGAAGAATAACCGTTTACCTTTTGACTTATCAACATCTTCCAACGGATCTGGCGATTCCTCTGTTGGGGCCTCTTGGACGTGAATATCAGGAACAGCGAGACGAGTCGGCTCTTCCTCTTCGTTCTCTTCGATAGTTGTCGAAAGCGTGGGCTGGGTGCTGTGATCCGCCGCAAGGCCAGCATACCAATCCACCGACTGCCTGTAGTTAGCGCGCACGTCCGTCTCCTGGTCCGTATGCGTGGGCGCGGTATCTATTATCGGCGCGGGAAGGGTAGGAGATGCTGGGCGCGGTGCGGCGTTAATATGTGGAGGTGGCGCCGTGTCGCCGATCACTTGTCCTGCAACAGGAGCTGAACTGCGGTCATTTGTGACAGTCTTCCTCAGCCGTGCACCAGCGGCAATTGAACTTAATAACGCGCCGCGGTCGCCCGGGGCTGCAGCAACTGGGGCTGCGGGTGCTGGTGGGGCCATGGGCGCAGCAGGGGCCGGAGGTGGTGGTGGTGCCATCGGGGATACGGGCGCAGTAACAGAACCCTGGGGGGCGGGAGGAGGCGGAGGCGGCGCCGGCGCTGCGGGCGCCGATCGCGGAGCTGGCGTCTGCGGCTGTGATGGACCGGAACTGGCGCCAGACTGGGGACGCGGGATGGTCCCACCGAAGAGCTGCTGCGCAAGTCTGTCACGCGCATTGCGAGACGAAGAGATCTCGTCATCACTGCTGTCTTCTGCCTCAACCTCGTTGGCGTCTCCCCAATCATCATCGTCCTGAGGAGCAGTGTTGTACGACGTTTTGATTGCAAGAGGTGCAGGACTCTTTGAGAGTGGCGGGGACAGGGCGGGAACCGCGGGAGCTGCAGGGACAGCGGAAGGCTGAGGGGCTCTGAAGAATGGATTCGTTCCGCCACTAGAGGGAGTTGCTGGAGTAGTAGTCGCACTCTGTCCCTGACTCATAAGTTTGCTGAACGGATTTGTACTAGACTTCTCGCCGGCAGAGGGAGTAGTGATAGGTATTGAAGGAAACCCGGGGCTCATTGCAGCCGGGGCAGGCGGCGCTGGGGGTGGCGGGGGTGGGGGTGCCTGCGTCTGTACAGGGGGTACAACAGGTGTGCTTGGCGCGGAGCTCTGTCTGGACGCGGCCGCTAGGCGCTCCCTCCTGCGGTTCATTTCATCTTCCTCTGCGCGGCGCGCTTCCTCTTCCTCCTGCTCTAATTGTCGAAGACGTTCCGCGCGAGCTTCACGTTGTTTCCTAAGACGCTCTTCCCGCTCACGCAACATCTCCTCCTCAGGGTCAACTTCAGGCCCCGGTATCGGAGCCGGCGGAGATCGTACTGCTTGAGGGGCAGGAGGAGCCGGCGGCGGCGGAGCTGGTGACGAGACAGGCAGGCGAGGAGCCTGGCCCCTCTTTATAGGGGGCGGGGGCGCTGGGGCACGTTTTTGCGGCAGCACTGGCGGCGGCGGCGGTTTCGCAGCAGCTGGGGAAGGCGCAGGGGGAGCAGTAACAGGCGCTACGGGAGCTGCCGGACTGGGAGTCACGGCCTTCCCTTCTTTTAGAGCCCTCTCACTTTCCACCCTCTCTTTTCTTGAGCGCTCTCGCTCCTCGGCAGCCTTTTCCGCTTGTACTGCCTTCTCCTCCGCCTCCTTCCTTTCGCGAGCGAGGCGGTCCTCAACGGTTGTGTCAACAGACGGCGACGCCGGCCCCGCAGCCGATGGTCCGGGAGTCGTCACGCCGAGCGCTCGCATGCGCTCTTGCAGCCGGCGCTGTGCCTGCTCACGGATAAACGCTTCCCGTTCTTCCTTGGACATGTTCCGCATGTTCGGCGCGGGGGACGCGGATGGCTTCGGGGCAGGAGGCGGGGCAGCGGCCACGGGGGCAGGTGCAGGTGGAGGCGCTGGCGGTGGAGAACGTGCTGCGGCTGGTGGGGTACGTGGACGGTCCCGATCACGGTCCCGGTCGCGGCCATACGGCCTATCTCTATCCCTATCGTAGTCTCTATCCCTCTCTCTTCCATAGTCGCGGTCGCGTCCGTTGTCGCGATCATAGTCACGTCCGTGGTCTCTGTCCCTGTCGTAGTCGCGGTCACGGTCGCGATCGTAGGTTCCTCTTGTGTATCCGCTCTCGTCGCGGTCTCGATCATAGCTTCGTTCGTCATATCGTCCAAAGCGATCATTCCTCCTGTCTCTTTCACGCTGCCATTCTCTTTTTTCGCGCTCATGTCGCCGCTGCCGTTCTTCCTGTTTCTTTTCTACCTCAGGAATGCGCTCGTGCATCAAATGCAGCAGGTCGCGCTCGAGCTTCCGGCGCTCCTCGTCCTTAGCTGTACTACGCGGCCCGCGCGAAACGTATTCGAGGTCCTCCTGTATACGCTTTATGCGGTAGCGTAGGTCTTCCATCTCTCGCTCAAGCTCCTCGTCTTCACGTGTGCGGTTGGCGTTCTCTTCTGTGCTCTGATCAAGCATCTTCGCGGTGTTTTCCAGTTGTCGCTTCATACTCTCCAGGTCCTCACTGGGAGACTCATTTCCGACTCGCACATTCCGCCGGTCAATGTGCCGCGACCGGCTTTGGTAGTACTCACCCGATTCGCCATCATCCTTGTATTTATAGACTGTCGCATCTTTGCGTCCCCCTGCTCCAGCCTGGGATGAATCATTGAACGAGCGCACTTTCTGACGAGAGATCGCATCGCCGCCACTGCTTGCTGAAGATGGCCGTGACGTGTCGTGTCTTAAGATGTCTTTCAGGAGATTAACTGAGGTATCGAGATCACGCGAAGAGGGTGGAACCAATTCCGGCGGGAGCTGGTCGGGGATATCCACTCCGTTCAGTCCTATATCTCGTTAGAACGCGAAAAACAACATTGGCCGTCATAGCGCTCACTTCGGTAAATCAGACCCATCGCAACGTGGAATTCGGCCAAATTGAGCTTGCCTCTGTTGTCAGCATCGGCAAGAGCCCTGTCCGAATGTAACTAAAAGCAAGTCAAGCTTATTGAGGCGAAAGGCGTACCAAATCTTTGCGAGCTCATTCTTATCCAAACCGCTTTGACCAAAGACCTCCAGCGCCATCTGACCGCTGATAAACCCAGTGCTCTGTGCGTCCCATGCACGGAAGATTTGGTCGTAATTTTTCTTTTCTGCCTTGGTGAGTGCCCAGGCTACCCGCGGCGTGGTCGACTGTTGGTTGTACTGCTGGATGGACTGCTGAAGCGAGCCGCCTGGTTGAGTGTTCGCAAACTGCGGCACGCCGCCCGCGTACGGCATGGACGGGTTCGCTGGCATGAACGTGCTCGACATCATCTGCAAACGCGGGTCGACATAACCAGTAACCTGTGGGACGAGAGGCCCGGCACCCGGGAAACCAGTGACCTGTGGCGCAAGAGCCGACCCGCCTCCGCCGAATGCAGGCGACGGACTCAAGAAACTACGTTGAGGCGGCGGTGGGGGTGGCGGAGCGCGATACTGTTGCTGTTGTTGGCCGCCAGGAAATCCTCCGGGCGGATTCGCTTGTCCAAAGCCAGACCCTCCGAAGTTCCCTGGCAGAGGTGGTACGGGAGGCACCTGTTGCTGGTATCCGCCTCCTCCTTGCTGGAAGCCCGTTTGCTGAGGCTGGAAGCCTGTTTGCTGAGGTTGCAAGCCACCTAACGGCTGAAATCCCGTCTGCTGGGGCTGCTGAAAAGGCGGTCGCTGGCCAGGAAAGCCTGTTTGCTGCGGAGCGATCCCTCCCCCAAACCCTGGCTGAAATTGACCTGGGTTACCTTGGAAGCCCGTCTGCATGGGATATTGGAATCCAGGTTGTCCAGTGCCCCATGGCTGGGCCATTTTCGCGCGACAAAACGCAGAGAAAAGGTCGATAAAGTAAAGGAGATCGCAAAGTGCGACTTGAAAGTGGGCGTCAAGGGGAGATCACAGTTGATGACATAATAATGACAAATCATCACAGCCCCATGTCGACCCATGCAAGTAAGTGTACGTACTACTTACACGACCCGCAACTTGCTAGCCACAAAGACGAATTAATGGTCTGTTGTATTAAACGCCGAACAATAAGCTGCTCACCGTTTCTTAATTAAATGCCAATCGAACTGCCCTCCAGACAATATGTCCTTTGTTATCACAAGGGCTTTACTTCCGTATCAATATTACGACCCAGCCTGAGTGCTCGCAGCCCAGTCACCCGGGTGAGTGACGTAAAGCTCAGGGGAGAGATGGTATTTAACATTATTGGGTTTAATCAGCATTTATTTCAGATATCTCCTCACAAAGTCTGAAAGGGGATCATATGAAAGGAAGCCCAAAAGAACTTACTGTAGAAAGAAGAAGGAACAAGGAAGTACGGAAGTGACCGATAACCACGGCTTGATGAGGCTGAAATACGAGCACAGCATCGAAAATTAAAGTTCTCCTTTTCATAGACAGCGCGCCGTGATTCTTTTTAAGCCGGTATCGTACAACTCCAGGAATTGGCCATGTCAAAAGCCGACGGATATATATTTCCAGTCCCCCTCAAACTTATCTCTCAAAACGTCATGAATTCATAAATCGTACGGGTATAAATGGCGCGGGTATAAACAGGTTTTCAAAGCTGCTGGGAATCAATGAAATGAAATGAACAGAACACCATCACCGCCCAATTCACAGCTCAGCACCGAGTCTTGCCGCAAAGCCGGTCGCTATCGCGTCCCCAGCATTACTAGCAGGACCGCCCGTCGGGACAAAAACTGTCCGATTTCCATACGCTGCGACACGCTGAACGTCCACACGACGTAGCTGCATCTCGCGCGCGAACGCATCGAGAACCTCTGCGTCCGCCAGTGCTTTGGCGCGCACGGCGTCCGCCTCGGCGCGCGCGGCCACACGAGTCGCCTCTGCCTGTGCCTCTGCGGCGATCTGCGTGGACTGAGCCGCGGCGCGGGCGGCGGCGATGACTTGGTATGCATCGGCGTCGGCTTGTGTCTATGAGGAGGTCAGGTTCTGTAGCCGAGAGTAAAGGCAAGGGGTGGTCACTGACGTTACGAGCCTGAGCCTTTATCTTCTGTACAGCAAGGGCGCCTTCCTCCTGTTTGACTTTGTTGCTGTTTTCGCGATCCACGTTCTGCGAAAACAAGTAACTATGAGCGGGAGGAGTAACGAAGAGTCACACTGCACTCACCGCTGCCTCGACCTGCGCTTGGAGAGCTCTTGTTGTAAGTTTATCCATGGTCGACGCAATCTCGCCCTTAAACTGTCTGTCGATTACAGCTTTTCAAAACATTAACTGATAAGCCATAGATCTGATAATGAAATATCATTACTCACCCAGATCTTTCAACATGATGCCGTACTCGAGAGCTGCGATGTGCAGATCGTCCATTGCTCTTGTGCGCAATGCGTCTATAAACGCAGACGATGCATCCTCGCCATCGTCCATGTTATCTGACCCGATAGACCTTTGCTTCGCCATCGAAGAGTAGTCCACTGACAAGACTGTTAATCGAGTAAAAGTAAGTTATGAAAAGAACTCACGATGTGCAACAATCTGAGCCAAAATGGACTGAGTTTTGTCCCTTAGGTGAACCGTTTAAGTCAAAGGAAAAACTAAGAAGGACCAAATGTAATTACTTTAATGCGCTGTACGGGGTGCTGTATCCGTGTGTTGCGAGCTTTGTTCAAATAAGCATCAGTTAGGGAACAGGATAACATAGTATTGAGAAGCACTAACCTTCATCGGCTCTAGGAGCTGCCATTTTAGGTAAATTGTCAGGCTGACGGGTACCTGGTCGCGAGTAAAGCTATGGGGAATAGACATAAATTCGAATCGCCGAAGGCAGGGAAATTTCTCACATGTCCTTCGTAGGCATCTCAATTTGGTTTTCGCCGAGCGCGAAGAGGCCGCGAAGCGTCACATTAGGGTTGGTGATATAATGTTGACCCGCGGGGAGGAGCTCTAGATCATTTCCCTTCTGGAGGATCGCGCAGTTGTTCGCGGGAATATTGAGGCTAAGGGGTAGAAGATAAGTCCAGGGACCCGCGGTGATATATTGGCACTTTGAAACACTCACAAAAGCGCAACGACGTATTCCTGCACCAAATTCACACCGGTCCTGCTTTTCATCTTCACTTCCTGCGTCCAGCCGAGGGTCGCACGGGTCACACGGTCTTTCACCTCGTTTGTGAGATGAGTCTGATCGACGACGGCAAGCACCTTGTAGGAGCCTTCTACCGAGAGCGCCGCAAACCCGCCGTTCTTTATGACCATGATCGAGTTGTTCGGGTCGCTAATCACGGCTGCCTGGTTCTGGGAGACTTGCACGATGGTTAAGCCGAGGAAGTCGATGACCGTGTCCGATACTATTACAAGGCCATGCAGGACGAGAATGATCAGCACGATTCATAATCAATGGTGACAAGTGAAGGTGTAAGGGGGGGCGGGGGGTAAAATGAGGGAAGAGAGAAGGTAGTCAGGGAGCTTCACTCACATCCTTGTGAACCCCTCCAGTTTCTAGCCCACCAGTTCCGGAAGGGAAAGCCTGGGTAGCGTCCAGGCTTGGTTATTAGCTTTGGCAAGCCCCCGTGATTGATTAATCCAAGTTCGCCCGGGGCCACCTGTCTGCCGATCCAGTCCGTCGGGGCCTTCAAGCAAGAGATACATCAGCAAACACGCAGGCCGTACGCTGGGGGGCAATGCACCTTCGATGAAAGGATTTTCTCGCGGCCAGCCTGAGCAAATGCAAGTGTCAACGTCTATGAAAATAGCAATCCCGTTCCATCGCTCACAGCTATGAGCTGCTCGTTGAGTTTCTTGAGAGCAGGTAGGACGCCATCGCTGCCAATGCTGACGAAGAACGGTCTGTCTTCGTTGTTGGGGCTTTCCAGCGTCAAGAATGTGGTGTTCACAATCGGGACTTTCTTCGAACTGTTCCGTGTTTTGGAGGCGCGAACCTTCTGCTTTCCAGTATCCGCAGGGAAGTCAACATCCTTCTCGGAGTAGTAAGAATGCTCCTCGAAGACGGTAGTTGCGTTGTCAGATGAGCTCATTGGGGAAGGGATGCAGGAATTTAGAGTGTGAAGTTGTATCGGTGGTGTGTGTGTTGTAAAATGAAGCGGAAAATGTCCAAACTTCCTCCTTAATATCCTTTCCCCATTCTGCATAGCCTCCGGACCGACCACAAAGCCACCACAAGCCTCTAAAATAGCCGATACTAGTCGCTGTGATAGAGAAGGAAAACATTTCAGTGGCCGCATGCCCCGGTTGGCGCGCGCCAATTGGTCGGTCGGGGATCGGCACAGCGTCTATATATCAATTGCACAGCGCTTAGAACCTGTGCAACGACTTTCCACATGCTTACCCGTGCACGCAGCTGATGTTTTATTAGGAACAAAGAGGTCGAGTAATGGCTGGTCTGCCCGCAGTCCGTTCCTATCTGTGTCCTTTGTTCTTGCTTTCGTTTCTTTGCCTGCTAAATTTCAGTGTTCACACTGCGCACCACCCCCGAGTCGTCGAGCGGTCAGCGGATGGTTCCTGGCACAAATCGAGAGTGATCCAGTCATGAGCACCGACTAAAAGATGCGAAATGCACGGAAACTAGGAAGTGCACATGTATGCTGTTCATCTGCAAATTCAACCACTTTACCATCCGATTGAAGGACCAGCACGCCGGTTATCTTCGTCCACGTTACTACTACAGCACCGCCCGGTTCTCTTCCCGTCGCAATTACCCTTAGCCGAATCGCCTTCTGGCCCTGAGCATGGCCTGCGTACCCTCATAAGTATCAGACGACGACCTGCACTTGCTTCGCTTCTGAGCTGTCTGCAGTAGCTGTACACCCTCGTATCCAGCCGGCCCGCCAAGTCGTCGCGCAATCGGGCTCAGAGTAGCTCCACTGTCGCTAGTTAGCGTAACTCACACTACCGTCATTCTCTTTGACTAAGTACAGGTTACATTCCTGCCTTCGCGTCGGCCAAGTACATCTGATTTGATCCACGTATCCGTTTGTGTACTGCACCCCCCCCCCTCCCCCCTTCCCCTCCGCGTGCGCAAAAAGGCCTCCCCCCACATTCTTTCACAGCATCTACATATGGCATCGGCAAACGAAAACGACCCTCGGTCTTCTCCTAGTAGGCATTTCGCTTCTCCTACTTCTCTAGTACCACGTACCGCCCAACAGAGCCCGGATCGTAGCCCGTCTCTCATCTCGCTGTACGGGTCAGCTGGGCCTATTTCCCCTATTTGGAGTTTTCTGGACATGGTCTTGAGCTTCTGAGCTCGCATCTGCACTTATGACCTACTTTGGACGTTGCATCAAGTAAATATTTGTCCCACGACAGCGCGGAAGTTGGAAACTGCTTCTTCAGGCAAGCTTCCATCCTCTTCGGTTTCCTGCAAGTCTTGGAGGTCAACAAAACTAATAAAGCACAGCGAGACTCCCCGTGTGCAAAGGGCAATGAATTTATTCGCATAGCTTCGGAGCTTATAAGTATGTACAGTCGCAAATTGCATTATCGGCCATTGCATAGGAGCCAGCCACAGGAGCAAATTAGCACATTTTTATGGTGTATGACGACCAGCTGAGAATCTTGAAGACGGTATACGCATATCGACACAGGTAAGACCACAAGCCCACCAGACACAGACAGAGTGCAGTTGCGTGAATAATATTCGGGAGCCGGAGGTGTCAGTTCCATCCATTTTGTATCGCATGCAATTATCTTCAATCGGAAAGGGTATCCGTTTTTCCTTCGATTACTTGGGGGTATAGCGCAATTTCGGTTTTTGAAGGACCAGAGCCGAGAAGGAGGACGCAGCGACAATAACAAGTCAAACAGAGCAAGGAAAGACGAAGCACGTTACATGAAATTGAAGAGTGTTGGGGGATAGACGTTGCCGTTGCCATTGATGCTGTCAGAGCCATCAGTCGCCGAGAAGTCTGCATGGCCCCAGCCAACCTTCCAGCGACCACTTTGTTGGCACTTCGCCGCCTGTTCCATAATTGTATGATAGAGCCCAGAGTTAAAACCAACACATTGCAATCCGACACACGCGACCTTGAGCGCGCCGGCGGTGTACAATTGCGAGACCTCGTAATGAACATTTGGCGAAGTATTTTTGCGCCCAGCAAGAGTATCTTTGATCAACATCGACGAGGCCTGCAAGGGATGTCGAATCGTGAGTCTCGACGACTTATATTAGAGGAAATTGGGTTGTACCTCCGGGTCAAGTGCCACCCATTCTCTCGTGCTCAAGTCATCAAGGCGTATGGCGATATATTGCCCAGCATAGTACCACTTCCCTTCTTTACTATAAAAACATTCTGTAGCACATCAATAAATAGGGCGGATATATAGTGGTGGCAACGATTTACCTGTCGGCTTCGTCATCCGACCTCTGGGGTCAACTTCACTCCAAGAATGGGCGGTCGGGACGCGCGCTTTGGTCGTGCATTTGTAGAGCGGTGTAAGGAAATAACCATGCTCATCATGATCTGGGCTCCACCTGGTCGTCTTATCGTGGAAAACACGGTAGCCGGCAAGACTATCTTGTGTCAATAAAAATCATAAATGAGTGAAAAGGTATTCTGACCTATTCCTGAGTGACTGAACCCGGTATTCACGTTATAAAGTGATTAGGTTATAGCGATCTGCGTACTCACCCCTGTAGTATTGCCGAGGAACTCGTGAATTGTGAAAGGTGCCGGAATCATAATGGGCTTGAGAGCTTCTTCCGGTATGCCAGAAGGCGTCGGCAGGAAGGCCAGGACCGAATTTCTGGCCCGTACCATGTCCGCCGGGTCGCTAGATTTTGCACACGACTACAAAAACCTGTATGAGAAGGGAAAACGTTTCTAACGAGTGTATCTCACTTCTTGGGAGTCATAGTTATCGGAAAGTTTAAGAAATGTGGGCGCGGCAACGCTAGAGTTAGTACCACGGAAAGCTGATACTGAATGAGGCCTGGGTCCTATGACAAGATGATCGATGTCGTTTGAGATCGACCGAACAGCCTACGGAGTCGATCAACATAAGCATATATACGATAACAGAGAATCCTCGCTTTTTCTATATTCCCGTTTTCTTCATTGGCAGCTAAGAATGAGGACGAACTGTCTGCATTGGAGAAAAAAGCTCTAGCGCCCTCTGTCGATAGCGGTGGCGTTGACTCGAGAGGCTCGTGTTTCTGCTCTTCGGCATTCTCTTTCAGTTGTCGTATAACATCACGCAGACGGCACATTTCGTCCTCCAATACTCTCCTTTCCTCCACCCTAGCCTGCTCTGCAGCCTCCTTCACACGACCCTCGAAACCCGCCAGACGATCTTCAAGCTCGGATTTCTCGTTTTGGAGGCGGCCTATGATCAGTGCCTTTTCTTTAATGGAATCATACGCCGAGGCAAGGCGCTGGACAGCCGAGTCACGCGCGCTCGTCGCATCTGCAGCGCGCATCTTCTCCACTTGCAGCTCGATTGCCATCTCCGCCGCGCGGAAGGGGTCCTGATAAGTACAGCTGATGAAGAGCATGCAAACGAGAAGAACGAAGAACAAAGTATACCATGGACTTGAGCAATTCGATCTCCCTCTTCGCTTGCCTGACCTCCTCAAGCAAGTCCTGGCCATTGCCACTGCCATTGGGTGCTGGACCGCCCCCAGGTCGTGGCAACGGCGAACCGTTACGAGACGGAAACCCGGGAAGCACAGACAGTAGAGGGGGACCAGCGTACTCGTCTGGGCTCCTGTTTGGTGGTGATAAGCCACCGTCAAACATAGTGTTGCGGGCAGAGGGCGGGACGCGGTGGCCGAGTCCGCGAGACAGACGCGCCCCCAAAAGCAGTCGATAAACCCGAACGCCAGCTTTCCCACGATTACCACAGCCCTCAAGAGGGCTTTTCGGATAAAAGCTCTCTAAATTCACCGACTCCCGAGTCCCAGTACTCCAAGATTAAGCACGAAAACATCAAGAAACGTCGACATTTTGTGTAGGCCCCGGAGCATATAGACAAATAATACTGATTTCAATATGAACCACATTTTAGCTAATCTTTCTCGCCGTAGACGGCAGCGAGCGCTGTCTCCACTGCCAACCGACCGCCGATTAGAAACATACTCATGAACACACCTTTAAAAAATACGCGCATTTCCTCTAATCGTTTTGATGATCCGCTGGTAGACCTGATTCGGCGCCCTCTTCGCTGATCCCAATACGGTCATAGGCACAAAGAAGACCATGGACTTCACCTCTCCCTCTCATGCTTACTGTCCACAGGACAGCCGGGTATTTGACATTCAACGGCTTGAGCAAGTACATGTATTTTTCTACATCCTGTCGGACGTGGTACAATCCAATACCTCCAGGGCCTAGAGTGCGGTTCTTCTCCTCCCTCAGTCCGTCTTAAAACAACGTGGTTGATTTTGAAATTATGTCCTATTGTTGCCATTGATCATTTATGGGCATCAATAATAACATGATAACCGGTAGGAAGCAGCAAAACGTGGAGGCTCTCGAATATTACCTCCAAAAATCCAGCGTTCCTGCCGACGTCTTCCTCTTCGTTCCAGTAACTTTTCACTTGCTTTCCTTATCCTTTCTTTCGCATTTAAATTTTTGATGTATGGACGTTATCTGTTATGGGTTTTCGGGATCAAAGTATCGTTTTATTGCGGTGAGGCTTCTGTTGTTACCTAATGATGCTATGCAACTCAACATCTTTTGTTGAAAGTATCAGGAACTCGCGCCTTCTTTCACTGCATTTGATCGTAGCAGGTCCTTCGTTCCTGTCGTCCCAGGATCGAGTACTTCCTCTGAGGACGCTTCTTCCCTTCGCAACGTCGGCGTCCGATAGGCGAAAGTCCAACAACGTGCTCCGATTAGCACTGGACCGCAATATTGTTCACTTCAAGCAAGTTTATTTAAGTATTGAGAAGCCAACGTAATCCACTGGCCGGACTTTAAGAAGGCGGCTCTGCAAAGGTTCGGAACTCCCGCTTCGATCTCGTCCACCACAACGCAACGTCGTCTCTTCTGTCTTAAAACTAGCATACTCACCCGCATCCACTAGGACTGGAACTCTGCGTCCGCCATTTTAGTAGTCTTTCTCACATTTGTTTGTTCTTCTCCTAAAATGCGCTGGCTATTGTCATTATTACAACCCGTCTCGTGGATACCTTTGCTCCTGCTTCCTCGCGTTTCGTTGGCCAACCCCATCAATGTGACAATAGACGATCAATTCGGGGATCCTACGAATGGCCAGTCAATTCTCTACAGCCCTTCCGCAGCATGGCAAGCCGGCCAGACGTGCACAGAATGCAAAGCCAAGGTGTCGCCCGCGAGTGATGCATACCTGGGGACATGGATGGATGCGACCTTCAACCCTTTAGGATCAACCGCAAACAGTGTTCCCGGACAAATCATTCGGGCATCCACGACTTTCTTCGGTGAGCTCGTCCTTCTTCTAACCTTCCCTCATAATTTCTGAAAAAAAGTTGATGTAATCACGCCTACAGGGACGTCGGTATACGTTGTATGTATCCTGACCGGCACAAGTTCATTGCCAAACGGGAACACCGACATGACATTCTTAATCGATAACACCACCGCAGGCTCTTTCCAAAAAGCGCCCGACAATGGTACAACGTACCACTTCAACCAGACAGTCTTCGCTCAGACGGGACTCCCGAACGCGCTGCATACTATCACCATCGAGTCAGGACATGCCAATCAGACGGCTCTCGTTCTCCTCGACTCCATCATCTATACGTACGCCTACTTCCCTTACGCGCGAGTTTCCAACTAACCTGTCGTTTCTTTTCCTAAAAACAGTGTGGACAACAGCTCGACGGCTTTGGCCACCACACTCTCCCCCATCACCGCACTTACGATCAGTGCTCCCTCCCAGAGTGCCAGTGGCACGCCCAACACAGGCAACGCGGAAGGCCTAACGAATATGGCCCTGATCATTGGACCCGTGATCGCCGTTGTCGCCGTGCTCGCCCTGTCCATTGTGCTCTTCATATTCTTACGCAGACGACGTCGCAGCCGGGGTGACGTCTACACGCCACGCTGTAGCGGCATGGCGCACGGGCCAGAAGTGCGTGGGGTGCAATACGTCGTCAGCGGGGGCCCGCTCAGCGAATACACGGGAAGTACAAGCGTGACAGGCTATGGGTACCCCGCCTCGACGTCAGAATCAGCAACGGGAGTATTCACGCCAACTAGGTCGGAGACCATTTCTCCCGGCGGTAGATCCGATTATACGCGAATCATACCACCGTCGGAGGTGGGTGGCACTGTCTTCAGTGATGGTAGCTTGCTGCCGCCGTACGAAGTTAATGACCCCGTGAGCGCTGTGCCTCTCCCGCCCATCCTGCGGCCTCTACCCCCCAACCCAGGTCGTAAGTCATGACGTATGAATTTCTTCAACCTGTTATAGTATTACACTGTTTTTCTTTCTGGCCTCCTCACACCGGTCTCCGTGCGCTTCGGCTTGAAACATTCCGCACAATTTTGTTCGTCCGTTTACTTCATTTATAAGGAGCAAGGTCGTAGATAGTTTGTCCGCGTCCCGTCATCACCGGGGTGATCTAAGTACTGATCGAAGTCATCCATGTATTTATACTTGAAGCTCCTCAATGTCTGACTTTACTGAGAAAACCATGAACCGCATGGCAGGTATGTCCATGACAACCAGTCAGCTTGTTGGGGAATGGCTGCAAAAGCCCTGAAGATAAAAGCTACAGAAATACTAAGAACGATTAGGGCCGTATTTTACACACGAAATCATGCCATACTACCGTGACAGTGCAGCGGTCGCAGTGCCAGGTGCGGTTGCGGTGCGGAGTGTTGGAATTCGGAAATTCGCGGCGCTAGCGAATGCACTTCGAGTCGTACCCAAATATATCGTTTAACCAGTAAATAATAGCGAGGGAGAACTCGAGCAAGCACACAGGCAGTAAAATGCTACGAAAAAATCATTATCTCCGAATGGCCGAACTCGGCATCGAGGCTCAGATTCCAAGACGAAGCCTAAACGTTACTTCATTACAGAGCATATGTGGTATTACTGAAACACACACACCCCAACAAATTGTAAATAACTAGGAATCCTATTGTGTTTGCACATGTTTATCTACTTTTGGCTTCAGGGACAATTAATTATCGGTTTTCGGTGCTTCGTGCGTGGCTATCCAAATGGTACATACCATACGCCTGCGTTAAGCACCTTTCCCGCAGGCGTTTAGAACATACCGGAGTTCTTACCTTCGATCCGAACTTTTCCGGTTGATCTAGCATACCCCCGCAAGAGTATCAAATGGATGACTCTGTGGTCTCGTTCTGTCGTACGCCACTCTTGTGACACGCGGAAAACCCGTCTATAGCTCTACACATGTACTAGCGTAGACTACAATACAAGAACTGCGAGAAGATACACTGGTGGTGGATGAAAACGCTCACGAAAGCGGTCCCGACCCTGTCCCTGACAAGCGCACTCGCGTCTGCGGGGAAGACTCGATGAGCGAGATCCCCCTGTAGGAACGGGCCCAAAAGGAAAAGAAAGAAACAAAACAGATGAGAAGAGAACAAAGAGAAGAAGGGAGGGCGGGTGGGGACCAAAACTACGAAGGCTTGGGACTTCGCTGAGGGCGACGAAGTGCTGGGCGGTGATGGCGGTCGAGACGAAGCCTTCTCGGCTTCTCCCGCCATCTCCGCCACAGACCTCACTCCTCAACCGGCCTCAGATCACACTTTCCGTTACTCTTAAATTGTATACATACTGAGTGAGGTACTCAGTTGCAGTGGTAGAAGTAGGGGCGGAAAGATATCAGTATAAACCGATGATATTTCATAGAAGAAACCAGCCTCCTTATATACACGTACTGTGGTAATACT
>JAKOPK010000254.1:0-41134 GCA_024195185.1 Coniferiporia weirii
CCTATAGCCCTGCATGCTAATGTGAATACATTCCATGAGACTGAGTATGCATCTTTGCATCTTTGACATTGGGAGCGTGTATCGATTAATTGGACTGGTCTCACCATTATTGGTCTTTGTCTTTGATTGACTGACCTTTCTTCTTGTCCGTAATGATGGAATTGCATCAATTACTTAACAATTCTTACCACCCTCTACTTACTATTACTACCCTAGACTTGTTCAATTGGGTGACTGCATCTTGTCTTTGTACTATAGTGGTATATAAATTGAGAATCAAAAAAAAAAAAAACATGTATCACGTGACTGCGCATGATGTTCGAACGCGGCGGCGTCAATTCTCCGCTCGCCTTTCTCTTTGCCCACAATCTGGCCCGGAGTGTTGAGGTCCTCCTAATCTCAAATAATCTGGATCCACTAAAGCAGCAAGCAGGAGCTCATGTAATGAACTATCTCAAATGCCTACTCTCACAGGCAGTCACTCGTGTCGTCTGCTGCAAAGGTTCAGATTCCCCCTCAAGGAGGTCTGTGGCACGTCGCAATGACGTTTCTGTTTGGCTACGTCCTGCATTATCTGGGTCGGGGATTATCGGCACCTTTCCAATACCGGTTGTGACAGTGTGCACCTGCGATGAATGGAATGCAATTCTCGTTGTGTATTTTCAAGGGATAGCCAGGCAAATGACCACGAACGACGCATGCCATCTCTTATGAAAAAAGGTTACACTTCTAGCATAGTACTTCAAAGGCAACGATTGTGCCGCTCCGGCCAAAAACGCGGGTATTAAACGAGGACGGGCTAGAATGGGGCTGAAGGCATACGGGAGTGCCTTTCATAATTTTCGCGACTTGTACAGACACTGCCCGCCTTGCTTCTCTTCCTGCTCGTCCCCTTGTTGGGATGTTTACAGAACTACAGTCCCGGCAGGCGCACGGATACTACAGGGCTTGTGTCTGGAAAAGAGATCCTTGTGTGAATGTATGAACAAGTGGACCTGTAGCGAGCGAGGGAGCACCGAGCTTGTGACTTGCCGGTCCAGATTTCATTAATAAAGGGACTCGTCGGAAAATTATGAGAATACAGTCTACCGCACGCTAGGTCTCCAGCCACGCTTATTCAAGGTCTCCTAATGCAATGTTATCGGTCACTTGAAGTCAAGGCGCATGCAACCGGTACTAGTGTATGCTGTTTACCTCTCTCCCACTCTCACCCCCCGGGCGCCGATTCGCAGCAGGATATCTTTGCACGTCGATGCATCTACATAACATGCATTGTATCATGTGACGCGCCGCTTGAAGGCACTCTGGGTCTTCTCTCTTTTGCGTTGTCTTCGAGCTTACAGGAAAAGACCATCGGAAGATGATGAGAAATGGAGTGTACGGCCACGAGCGTTTGTTTCATACTCACATCTGCATAGTGGCGCCGGTTTGCACATGGACCATTGTCATGCACCGTCGACCCATAAATACCATCGCCATCCCTTCGGACATTCAGGGTATACGCGGTCGTATCTGCTCTGCCTTGAGCGTTGCTGCGCACGTGGGCCTACAGGTTTTCGCGCACAATTTCCACCTTTTTCATGTCATGATGATTGTCAAAAGAAGTCAGAAATTCTGTCCTCACGGCAATTTCTGTGCAGACTTCATTCGCCGGTTACCCAAAAATTCTCGGAGGAGATGAAACTATCTCCACAGTCATCCAGGCGAGCGAATAACGACTTCTCGTCTAAAAAATCCGAATGGGATGGCTAAGGAACAACTGCACGCTCCAGCACGAGGCTCGGACTGAAAATATCGCCGATGTGATTTGTGATCGCAAATGTCAACGTTGCGATTTATGCGAAACGGTTGACTTCAAAATGATCATCCACTTTCATCGTTGTGTACTCACCCCTAAAACGGCTAACTCCAGAAGATGAGCCAGGTTGGAACAAGACATTACTGAACAAAGTTCGTTGCATAAGATGAAACCTAGCGGAGACGAAACTGCGATAGGAAAGAGAACGGATTGCCGGAAAGAATGTTGTATGTATTAGTCGGGTGTATTCTTCGATCTGGGCTGATGCGGCCTGACGCTTTGATCCCTTCTTTTTTTTCTGGAAGACGCAGACGCTGGGTTTAACTGTTCCACTTGCGTTGATTTAGACGTTCGGACTCATTTTGATATTTTGATATTTCCTTTTACGGTTTCCGGACGATGAGTCATGGCAATCCATGTCAGCTTCAATTCATCATCATTTGTCGACACAACACATCTTGCTCAAAAGTTGCAAGGAAATCTTCATGAAACGTAACACGGAGGTATATGCGATGATCATCTTGCTAAGGTTTGAGACTATCGTTGGTAAGTCTTTAATCAAAGGAAGCACCACTACCGAACAACGCCGACTCGGATTTGTCTGCCTGGTTGGAGGAAGAGTTCTCTTCTTCGGAAGGAAACAAGTGAGAATATTTTGTAGAAGTACCTATCTCGGTCCCTCACGAGCTGAATCATCCTTCTTTTTTTGTTCACAGGCCGAGGCTAGCACGGATACCCGTTAAGAGCGCCGCCGCATGATGAACCTCCGAAACAAAGATTTTAGGTATCGCCCCCTAGAAACTACTCATTCAGAAGTGATGATGGAAACTATAACATACGACATCGTCCCGCCGATAGGCGTACAGAGCGTTGTCTTCTCTCGCCTAACACTCAGTGATGGACCCCGCGCCGCTTGCGACGCCTTTGTTTGAATCCTATTGCAGCTGTACTGGACTCACGGAGCTCTGAACAACGCCCGCTGTTCGATTGCCGCTGGAACCATCGGGGAACTTGTCCGTAAGTTGCTTCTTGTCAAAGGCCATGATTGGTGGCGGCGTCGCGCACGGGTTACGAATTTGCTTTTGGAAAAGGGCGCCGACCGGCACCCGCGAATCAACGCCATAGATGTCCAGTTATTTTTGACAGAGGTCAGATCAAAAAACAGACACAGTCTATGCAAAAATAACATGGGCACCTCTGGTCGCGTGCTGGCTGTACATACAGTATCAGCCAGTGGCGTTTCGGGCCGATCTCCATCCGCTGTACGAGTACACTTATACAAAACTCCGCGTCCAGGAAGCAGGGGGAATGATTGTGGCCACAGCCTTAACAGCGGAGATGCTCGTTTTAGTACTTCTCTCTCGGACTATCCTACGATGAGGCCGTGCGCGGGTAACGTACTCTGTGGGATCGCGAAGACACAATAAGCCCTCGCTAGGGAATCCGTAACGGAGCAATGCTTGAAATAATAGCGCGGGCGAGCCTGGGTATTCCGTCGGCCAGAGAAATTGATGAACGCGTGTTGAGGATGGCTCACCCGTACATACCTCAGCGTATCTGCTCAGACAGCCACCCTCCTCCCTGTATCGAGAGCCGTAGATGACGCTGCAACGGCTCAAATCCAATCCCCGCCAGTTTACGGTATTTCCTTCTGGAAAATGTAGGAGGCACACAATCTTGTCCTCAGTGCCTGTGGCGCATCGCTCTGTGAGGAGACCCTGACCTGAGGCTATCAGGCTCATCAAGTTGAGTCGACGCCCCAATCAATGTGGCCCGCGAGTCCGTAACGGCCGAAGCCAGGGAAGCTGGCGAGCTGTCGCGCGACATTTGCCTTGCCAACTGGAAATAGACCGAAGGCCCGATGCCAGGATAAGAGATAGACGAACCTGCGACGCAACGCTTTGCGCGCGCCACGGTTGCCTGCGGACGCGCTCGGGCTTGCGCTGGCGATACGCCGATCAGTGACACCCCCGGCTGAAGTTGAGGGCGCGAACGTGCGGGAAGGGCGCAGAAGTTGAACAGGCTCGCGGGTGCGTTAAGAATGCTGAAAATACACTTTTATATGATCGCGCCCATGCCGCTCGTTCTTTCCAGAGTTCCGCGGCTACCGGGTAGGCGCCCGACAATGTGGGGTGAGACTGGCTGGAACTGGCTGGAACGAGGACGGCCCGTCTTCGATTTTGATGACTCCGATTTTCTTTCCCTCCTTCTCCTTCTTTCTTCTTTATTTTTATCTTATCTTTGCTTCCTCACTTATCCTCCTTTGGGCAGAGCAGAAAGGAGGTATCAGGCAATACAACCGCCCTCAGAAAAAGGGAGAAAAAGTGCGTATAAATTATAAGTGGTACAACGCGCCCGTATAGCCGCAACTTCCCGCAATGGCAAGCCCAACCCCAAGCCACAATCAACCCGAGTCAGGGCCGCTCCAGATAACAACGATCGAGCCTCTTACTGAGTTCACAACGCAAGACGTCAAACAAACAAGAATCCAACATATATATAAGTCCGGTTTATCAAGGGATTCACGGACCGGTAGAGTCATAATAGATGAATGAATGAACAAGCAAAAACATTGGGGAGCGCCCGTAGTTACTGGCGGGGACCATACCGGGTTACCGGGTAGTAGATACGCACTGCAGCCTGAGCCTGAGCCTGGGCGCAATATGTTAAACGAAGCCACTGCAATCAAGCCTGGTTGGTATAAAGCAAAGCAATACTAATATAAATCCTGGAGGCAATAATGATAATGGAGGTAATAATGATACTATACACCGTTCATTAACAAACTTGTCCACCCATAAAAATACAAACACATTCGATATCCGAGACCGAATCCGGGACATTAATACTTACATTAGCGCTAAGTACTTACCGTGGCAGTGAAGCCCGAGGGTGCTTCGGTACTCACTCTTCAAGTCCTCCACACAAAAGAAAGAAAGAAAGTCGCTAGCTAGATCGGTCCTTTACTCTTTGCTCTTTAGTTTATGTATGTACGTATATTTGTATGTATGTATGCATATGGATGTGTATTATGGTAAGTCCATTGGTTTGGTTTGGTTTGGTTCGTCAGGATGTCCCGGGAGGGGAAAGGAAAAACACCAATACTGAATGCAGGAGGGTCGAAAGCGGGCCGAGATGGCGAGATTGGCGAGGTGTGGAGTCGAAAAACGGAAACGAAAAGCGGGAAGGGTAATCAAGAAAGCAGGCAGATAGATGAGAGAATCGTGAGAAAGAGAAAAAGAGAGCGAAAAAGAAAAAGAAAAGAAACCAGGATCAGGGTTCGGATCAGTCTAGCAAGTCTACCCGCCAAACCCAAACGCGTCTTAGTCTACCCAAATCTATAGACCCATTCTAGGCTGCAAGGCCGCGCGCAAAGTGGAAAAAGTCGACACTAGAGCCGTTCACGCCATACTTATATATCTAAAAAGCAAAAAAAAAGAAGTCCCGCATTAGAACAACGCGAAAAGAAGAAGAAAAGCAGCAAGCGCAAAAAGCGAAGAACGACTCACGAAATGCGACGCGACCCAACTCGCAAACAACGCACGCTGATACGGCTCGGGTAACCTCTTCATCAACGCGTCCAATCCCGCCTGCTCAACAAGTGTACGCGGGATCGCACGACGCAGCACCCCACGCCGACTCGGTGCGTCGTCGAACAAGTCTGACGCCTCCAGCTCCGCCTGTAACCGATTCAGCGTGCGCGACAGCTCATCCGACACAAGTGTGCGCGCCGTCCCCGATCCTGACCCTGATGCACCCGCCTTAGCGTGCGCGCGCCAGATGCAGGCGAACTCCATGGCGGCGTTCCCGGTGATGATCTGCTGGATATCGCGTACGTATTTCTCGTAGAACGGGGAGGGCCGGCCGGCCTTGAAGACCATCAGTTCGAGGTAGTCCTCGTTTGATAGGCCGAGACCTGCGAGGACCTCAAGCGAGGAGCTTGTCACGCCGCCTGCCATTGGAGGAAAGTCGTCATGATAGGTTTCGGTGGGAATGGCGCGGGTAGTGGTAGTGGGTAGTGGTAGCAGCGGTAGTGATGGGAAGAAGGTCGTGTCAATCAGTATGCGTACGTGACATCAATGATCAATGATAGAAGCGCCAAGAAAGGGGTGTGTGTGGAGGGGGAATGAGGAGGGTTAAGCGTGTGCACACGCTGGCGGGCGGGAAGAACGTCAACGTACCTTTATTCGCAGAACTATCCTTGAACAAAACAACACCCCGCTTCTCAAGGTACAACCTCGCCTGCTGCGTCAAAAACAAGTTCGCACCCTCAACAATGTACTTGAAGTGCGGCTTGCCCTCGCTGTCGATCAGAGACGCCACGTTCGAGATGTTCACTGCCTCCGGTCTGTGTTTTTTTTACACGGTGGGGCGTCGGGTTTTGTTAGAGAGAAAACGGCAACAACGATAACAATATATCAGAATCCAATCAACGGAGAATTGGGTAAATGAATACGGGTACTCACCGACCGCCGCACGGTACGAACAAATCAGCCTTGAAGCGCATATGCGCGCTGTTGCGGAAATCCGTCCCATCCACGATAACCTCGCCCGCTATTCGTTCATTTTCGCATAACCCATCGTCAGTAAAAAAGAAAACATTAAGACAATAAAGAGAAAAATAAGAACTCACAAGGAAGCCTAAAGTCCTGATCCTCAACGAGCACCAGATACCCATCCTTACCCAACTTCGTCCTATCGAAATTCGACACCGGCACGCGCAACTTTGCAAGCCGCACGAGCTCTTCGCGGTTAAGCCCAGCCGGGTCAGCCAGCACCCCGCTTCCGTCGATCACTGCGACGGTCTTGTCGCTACTCAGCAGGATCTCGTCTATATGCACAAAAAACCCCGATGCAAAAAAAGTGTTAACAAAAGATGCACCAAACAACAAAAAAGGGAGGAAGAGAAAAGAGCGAAACGCACTAGAACCAAGGTCCCCATCCGGGCCCCCCGTCTGCACCTTCGTAATCTCCCTCTCCCTCAACCCCAGCTTCGCATATATCCCAACAACGTACTGTCTCACAGACAACGACGTCATCCCGTACTTGTCGTGCGGTACACCGCCCAGCCGCTCCGCGCTCTTGCCCGTCGTGAACGACTTCCACCATGTTTCGGCGCCGCGGCTGCGTGCGTGTACTAGACGAGAGGTGTATCCGTCAGGTCAAAGGAGGGTCTTTAATGGACGAAGAAAGAGAAGACGCACGTGCAGCCCAGTCCATCATGTCCGCCGTTCCCTCTATTCACCAATAATAACACGCAACACGCTCAGTAACGAGTCCGCACAAAAAAAAGAAAGCACACAGTGACTACAACAACGTACCATCAGGACCAAAGAACAAAATCTCAGCCTTCCCATACAAATCGACCAGTCTCTCTTTAATACCAGGGCTCTGGCCAGGGATAAGAAGGTCGATAACCGCCTACAAGCACAGTCAGTACCAAATAGTAAAATAACACCACGTGATCAGGACGACCAGAAAACCACAAAGAATCAATGAACAAAAAAAAGAAACACGTACATCGACATACTTCTCGAACGCCGTGCGCGGGTTCGCGCCTAGGCTAGGCAGAATCGTGCCCTTCGCTCCGCCCTCGGGGATATCCTTGTTCTTAAGGGACTGCGTCGAAGCAAGCGCGTAATTCTCGTCGAACCTAAGTACAAACACCGTCAATAAACGAAATCATATAGATGAAAAGCAAGACGCACAGCTGGCGCTGGTTAATCGAGTAATTCCTGCGCAACCGAAACAAGAAGGCATTAAGTCAACCATAGCTTCCCCGAAAAATGAAGGGGGAAAAAAAACGCACTCCTTATTCCGCGACCGCACAATCCGAATCCCACCACGCGCAACGTCCCGAAAGCGGATATGGAACCCACGGAACTCGGCACCAACAACAAACAACATCCCAAACGGCTTAATAGGGTACTCCACCTCGGGCAGAAAGTCGGGCGCGAGGCGGAACGACAGCGCGACCTTTGTCGGCTGGTAGAAGTTCGTCTTCAGGACCGCCCTGTGAAGAATAGCATGTTAGAAAGCTGGATATGAGGGGAAATGAAAGAGGGAGAGGGGAAACTTCACTTGTTGAATATGAGGAAGCTTTCGAGCACCTGCAACGCGTGCTTATTCGCGGCCGTGCGTCGGATCTTCGCGTGCAGCTCCGCATCGGTGAGCGGCTGGACGAGCGTCAGACGCTGGAAGGAGATCGTCGGACTGTGAGGGCACGCATAAGCCGACTATTCTTTCCACAAGGAAAGGGAAGGGGGAACATACACGAGCTCCTGGCTGGACGAATTCGGGTAGTGCGTCATCGCAAAGTTGACATACAGCAGGCGGATCTGCACGTCTCCAAGCGTTAGCACCGACGGAAGCGAAACCGTAAGGGTGCACTTACGAGCTCAGGGTGCGCCGAGATGACCTGCGCGATGCTCTCGCGCGTGAACGTCTCTTCGCGGAAACGACGCTTAATCGCACCGAGCACCTCCGCCTGGGCGGGGTCGCGCTCGTCAAGCAAGCCACGCAGGGAGAGGTACGCCGCGCCGAGACGGTTGCAGAAGTGTTGTGCGAAGATCCAGCCACAGTCTACACCGCGATTTCAGCAAATAAATCGACTTGAGAAATCAATGACGGAGAACACGTACAGGCGTAAGTCGCCTCTTGGACAGCATGACCGGGTCCCTCTACAGGCTCAACCTCGCCCGGCTGGACGCCATAGGCAGCATCATCAGCGTCCGCGCTGCGTCCGCCACTGCGGAAAAAGGGGTTATCCGGCAGGCAGAAGAGCAGGGACGCCTCCTTGGTGACCTGTGTAATGGCATGCTCGATGGGCGGTGCGCCGACGGGACGGCGCGCAGGGGGCAGAGGGATGAGGTAGAGCGAGACGATAGTCACGCCGCCCGCAAAATGCTCGACGTACTTGCGCGACGCGTACAGCGCGTAAAAGTGGTACAAATGCGAGAGCGCGCTGCGAAGGGGGAGGACAGGGGATTATGTCAGCCTAATGTCGGCCGGAACGCGACGCGATTAATTCGGACCTGAAGAAGCCGGTAGTGCCGCCCATGCGGTAACCGATGACGACGCGTTTCTCGTTGGAGCCCTCGACGTCAAAGACCTCGATGACAGGGCCGAAGCGGCGCTCGACGCTCGACAGCACGCCCTGGTAGATGTCCAGCGTGTTCTGCGACACCTTGCTCAGGAACACCGGGTCTGATACTGCTCGGATGTCCGTCGTCCCGTCTGCCAGTTTCGTCTTCGCGTTGGAAGCGGAGGCAGAGGAGGAGGGGAAGGAGCACCGCGAGATGAAGTAGCATCGTAGTTGCTGCGACGCGCCTGACGCGACTGCCCCGCCTGAGCGGTACGTCTCGAGGCGGAAACAGTTCTCCGGCGTCGACTTGTCGAGGAACAGCGCGTCGATTCTGTACAGTCAGTGTAAACATGAGATCCATCGTCGTCTGCATCGTGCACGCACCTCCTTTCACAAGTCGCGCCAGGGCCCGAATTCGCCGTAACACCCGGCTCACTCGTATGGATAAACGTCGCGCCCGACCCATCCGTATTAATCTTCTCCAGCTCAACATTCAGCGCATTCGGGTCATGTTTCGTAAACGCAAGAATCTTCGCTCCAAACAGCGCAAGCACATGATCAGCGACGCCCGCGGGGGGCTCAGCAGCGAAATAGGTGTCGTCGATCCCGAGGTGCTCGTAGAACCAAGCGACTTCTGAGGCGACGAGCGGCGCGGGGATGAACCCGCCTGAGCGTAGGAGGTCCTCGACGGCGCGTCGTTGCGCGGCTTTGCCTGCGAAGACGGGGGTGGTGTAACCGGGAGCGTTCTTGACGACGTGCCCGGTGGGTAGATGGGGAATGGATGACATGGTTGGATGGAAATAAGTGGGGAGAACACGCTAGTGGGGGGTTATATAGAGCGCGGCACAAGGACGGGACACGGGAGCGAACACGGTGCACACGAACGGCCGAGTGAGACTACAGCTGACCACCCCCGGACCATATCCCTATTTCTTTTTCTTTTCTCATTGCGAGCACGAGCATTTGCGTGCTCATGTCGGCAACAAGGCCTTTTCGCGTCTCGCGTTCTGTACGTTTCGTAGCCGACCTGGTGACTGGTGCAGTGCCCCCCAGTTCCCCAGTTCCACCGCCCAGACCCCAGGCCGGGTCTCGCCCGTACAGAACACATAATACACTTCCCCAACTAACAGTACCACCCAACCAAGATCCGGCTTCGGATCTTCCTTCTGCCTAGCTACGCTACACTGGGCCACTGGGCCGTGGCTACACAATTAATTCTACACAATATTATTATTCGTACCCCGTCCCGACACCCCCGCACGCGCCCACCGCGCCGTATCCTCCGTCGCATTCAGCAACACGTCCAGCCGCGGCAACACCCAACTCGCCCTCGCCTCCGCCTCCATTCCCCCGTCCCTCTCTCCGCCCCCATTCCCCTCCCCATCTCCGTCGAGTCCATCGCCCCCGTCCTCCGCCTGACGAGGATGAGGCGGGTACAGCGCCAACGCAGCCAGCGCAAGGTACGTATGGTAGGGATCCGCATGTACGTCCCGCGCCTTCCCAATCCCTCCAATCCTAAACTGACACCCCGCCAAAAACCGCGTATGCGCTCCCCGCTCCACCAGCCCGTCCGCTCCCAGAATCTAAAAACACACACGCACGCACGCACGCACATGTACAACTTCCATTAGCGAACACATACACGCACGTTCCAAGGAAAGACGCAAGAGACGCACGTTCATCCCCGCCCCACACCAAAAACTATAACACGCATCCGCATCCTTCTGCGTCCTCCCCGCGAACCCTCCCTCCCCATCCCCCTCTTTCGCACTCTGCATATGCGCAAGCCACCGTAGCGTCCGTCTCCGCTCTCCGGGCCCCAGCGCCGCTGTATCCGAATACGCTGCTGGGGCGAGCGCGAGCGTCACTAGGGCGCAGTACGTCGGGCCACCTGTGTGTGCAAATGTGTAAATGTGTCGTCATTGGTACCGGTTCATGGATCGACGGTCGACGGAAGAAATGACGATGCGCGATAGCGCGATGGCGATGCCAAAACGCTTATCCCCTTAATCCTCGTAAAGGCTATCTATCTGGGCCAGCCCAGCGAGAGAACGAATGCACAGAAAAGGGGGGTGAACGGAAAAAGCGGCCGCGCGGAACCAGACGGGAGGGATACAGGGATAGGGATACAGATAGATAAGGACGGGGAGAGGGGTGCGATAAGGGAGCCAAAAAAGAAAAGTCGATGGGAAAAAAAACCACTCGGGATTCGGAGACCCGGACTCGGACTCGGACTCACCTTGCGCCTCATTCCCTGGTGCCTGTCCAAACCCGCCTTCGTACGTCTGAGCAGGAAAAAAAGAGTACGAAAAAGTACGAAATAAATAAATAAACAAAATCCACTACGATCAGCGGGGGAGACACGTACGATACACCGCTTGACGAAGTCCAGCGCGCGTGGGACGTCTACACCGCGCCAGTCATCCAGCATCGCGCAGATCGCAAACGCCGTATACACCATCCGGATATCTGCCTCGCCTTGTCCAGGGATCGCCGTGAAGCTGGCGGGGCGTCGGTGCCGTCAGTGTCACCATCAGTAGCAGAAACATCTCCACATCCCGAGGGGAGAGTGAACTAAACCAAAGACGCAAACGCAAAACGCACCTCCCATCCACCTGCTGCGTCGCGCGTAACAGCCCGACGAGTCCGCCGCGATCGAGTCGCGTAAAGTCGTCCCGGAGGATCGCGAGTGAGAGAAGCGCGGTGTATGTCATTATCAAATGCGGCGGGTCCGCATCCGCATCCACATCCACGTCTAGTACGTCGACTGCTTCTGGCTTGGGTTCCGGGTGAGCAGACCGTCGACGAAGAGGAGGGACAAGAAGGGGAAGGGAGAGACGAACGTACCCCGCCTGTATGCATGAACGGACCCGGGCGGAAGCCCCCAACGTGTTCGTCCTCACCGGGCCCGCCCCCACCCTCTGCCTCGTTCACGTACGCCGGCCCCGACGAACCTGCACTTCAGCGACCCACCACACAACACCCCCCAAGTCAGCACCCTCCAAAACACCGCGCACGCAAAACATCCGTCTCACTCACCCCGTACCCGTACCCGTACCGTCGCGCCGCCGCCGCACAACCTGCTGCTCCCAGATCCACGCGCGCCACGCCGTGCGGTCCGCGCTCTTCGCTTTCGCGTCGAGTAGCCCTAGCACGTCGAGCGCGCCGAGGCAGTAGAAGCCCACTGCGACGCTTTTTTTCCGGGCGGGGTGGGGCGGAAGGGGGGAGGCGTGAGGGCGTAATCCGTAGTTTGCAGTTTGCAGTCCGTCGTCCATTTTGCATAGCGGCACATCATAGAGCATAGAGCATATAAGGTGCACCATAAATCACAAAGACGCATGAAAGATATCCCCGTCAGCACATCGATCCATCGAACACAAGCAAGCAGCACGGCTAGTAGCTATATGCGCAACCAACACGCGCGACTCACCGCGAAGAGTCGGCCTCTGCCATAGAAGACGGCAGACCATACAGGCAGCGCATACAGAAGTTGGCGTGTCCAGCTCTGTTGAGCACCAGATCCCTATCCCTCGTGTTCGTGTTCGTCATGTCCGTCTTGTTGCGTTTTATGTCGCGTTGGGTGGGGTTGGGTTGTACTGTTTTGTATTTCGAAAAGTTCAAGAGGTTCGAAAGCTGGGGACCAAAGTAAAATCCCTAGCTAAGTCTAGCGATACGCCGATACGGATTACCTAGTATCCTGTGATCATAGGGGAGCGCGTCGATATCACCTTGCCTCCGGATACGGCATGTACCTCGCACGAGTGCTAGTAATATTAATATATTAATTACGACGATACGAAGCAGCTTGCTAGCCCAAACAGTGCGGATGAGACAGCGATGCAGATAAAACAATTCCTTTCATTATCACATCGTCTTCGTCTTCGTCTTGGAAGTCCTCCCCCCCTTCCCACCCAAACATTCCTGTTCCTGTAGTACACGTAGTCCGAAACGTTGTCGGGTCATCCCGCAACCACCGACCGAAAAATATGAAATACGAAAATACAACGACCAACCGACTGCAGCCTCCGAGCCCTACAGCCCGTCATCGTACAGCTTCCGCGACAACGCAATGTAGAACCGCTCCAGATCGAATCGTAAACGCGGGTCCTTCGCCTCGCGCTCCTTGCTCGCCCTCGTTCTCTCCGCATCAGCCTCCTTCTCGGAACAAGACGCGCCCGAAGACCTTTTCAGTGGAACCTGCTCGGCGACCCAGTCGAACACAGCCGATAGTTTGTCCGTCGACGACTTGAGCACCGCGTCTTCCGATTCGGAACTCGTAGCCACATGGCTGGCACGCATGCGTCCTTCTTTCCTCTCCAGCTCACGCTCCTTCTCCTCACGCCGCTCTTCCTCCTTACGCCAAATCTTGATTAACCGGCCCCACTCCCGCCAGTTCACGTTTAAATGCGACAGCGGGTCCGAGAGCGAACTGCGTACCACGCTCGAGAGGTCGACGTGCCACTCGCCGTCGCCCCCCACACCGCTACGTGCGCCGCGCACATCCCAGTGATCGCAGCCTTCAAGCGTACCGAGGAACTCGCCCCATTGCGCGCTTCGCACACTCACTAGACCATCATTCCCCCAGCCACCAGGAGGCACCAACGCCGCAATCTTCTGTGTCTCGCGCTCCCGCGCTTCAACGCCATCGAGCACCATCTTCGGCAACCATAACGGGTGCCACACGCTTATGTTTGCCGTACGGGCTGCAACGCTGTAGTAGCGCACACGAGGGTCGTTAGGTGTAGCAGGGTTAAAAACGTTCTCGAGGTAGTGTGTACTAAGATTTGCATATGCGGGCGAATCCAGGACCGAGAGCAGGAGCGTGGTTACTGAGGATGGGAAGCTGGCAAGCGAAAACGCTGATAGCGGATTTGAGACGTCAGGGACGTCTCGCTTGTCTCGCTTTGCCTGATCCTGGAGCTTCCCGATACCGATGTTGTTCTACGGACGGGCGTCAGAACCGTCATTAATATTACGATACGATGTGTAAGTCGCTCACCGTGCACCAATCCATGAATGGGCTCCCACGATGAGGTGTGCAAATAGTCGTCAGTGATGCCGGGCGGTACTCCTCTGGCTTGACATGGCTTATCAAATGTCGGCAATCGAGGCCGCCCATCGAGTGGGCTATGAAATTCACGTCCTGCCCGCGCGCCTTTTCCCGCAGGAAGCCATCCATACATTCAGCACGCGACTCAATCGAGCCCGTCCTGCACAAATGCCATCAATACCAGGCACCAGTTCGTCGTCAATCAATGAAGTTTTACCCAGGCACTCCCGTGACGATGACCTCTGCGCCAATTTTCTTTTTGACGACATTCATCACATTTGACCAGTAGTGAATCTGGAGCATGGGGAAGGACGAGGGCCCTCTGACGTCATAACCGTACAGTCCTTCGGTCGCCGGAATCAGACCGTGGTTTCTGTACGGCCGAGAAGTATAAAACGCGTACCGTGGCAAAGCACGATGGGAAAGCGGGGTCTTCGAATAGGGTCGAACAGCGTCGGATTTAGCATAAGAGTATGCAGTGGAGACATTGGCAGCTCCCCGGAGTTCGTATCAGGCAATCGGGGGTCAGTCGGCGGGGTAGGCGGAGCCGATGGCGAAGGCTGTTCGTTCTGAGATGAATCGCTCTTATTTTCCTCGTTGGGCGGAGGTAGACGAGTCTGTTGGGGGGCCGGAGGCTGTCTCAGAGGCGATCTCCACGGCCTCAGATGACTCCACTCGGCGTATGAAGGTACATCGGTGTTACTGCGATTATCAGCTGTGTGGCTATTAGCAAACATTCATCCTGCAGATGCGTGAGTCGAGTTACATGAATGTGGAGCGCCTTCCGGCCTTTCTTCCGCCGTTAGCTCTTCAGAGCGCGCATTCGCTTTCTCGCAGTACTGCTTTGGGGCATCCTGTCTCGCCGAGTTCTCTCTTCCGGCTTCCAAGTCGGCCTTCTGCAGCAGAAAATATTGGTTTGAGATCGTGAGCGACGAGATGACATTGAAGAGCCGCCGCAAAAACTGGGCAACCGGGATAGGCAGCGAGAGCGAGTACATTACAGGATGTCAAGAAACCATCTAGATCTCTGACAGCGCCGAGGAGGCTAGAGAGACAAGGCGAGAGCTCTGGGATCGAAGTATGCCTCTAACGGTTGAGGGGACGGCACTGGTTGTGGCGGGGACGCAACACGTTGGGGAATGACATGGCTGGCTCGAGCACGTGCTTCGGGTCTTCCCGAAAGCTCGAGACAAATAAAGAGGGCATAATCAGAATTACAGTAGTCTAGATTCTCAGTTCCTGGTCGAGTCCTCACCGTGCTAGTTGTGCCTCGGTATACTTATGTGCCGCCACAATACATCAGCAAAACGTACGGGACCAGAACGAATGAGCATGACGAAATTCTATCAAGCGTGTAAGAAGTCAGGGCGCTCACGACGAGCTTGAGCCAGGTCAATCTGATCGTCGATCGTCTCAGACAACGTTGGTGGGACTGTGCTGGCGGGACGCGAATTTCAAAGGCCCATCCGTGGCCGGGGGAACGCGATTTTGAAGAACAATACCAATACCTTAATCAGACTCACGTCTCCCCAGGCAGGAGGAATGATGGACTGTCCGACGACAGCTAATGTTCCTTGATCCCTTTCTTTATTATATTCGTTTAAGGTGTAGCGCTTCACATGCATTATTTACAGAGGAAGCCTTTCAAACTTGCTACATTGCATGGACGCATCGGTACTTCTGGCCACCGATGCGCGGACCAACCTACACCACTTCCGCAATGATCTTCCCGCTAAAAAAATTTCAGTTAGTCAGTACGCGATCAACACACTCCGTGAAACAGTTCCTTGCATATTCTTGTCTGCCTCCATTTCACGATGGGCCTCTTGGATCTCTGTCCATGGATAGACCTATAATCCGCTTTGAGCGTCCTGATGCTGGGAACGGAACTGAGAGGAACACTGAAGTAATTCACCTTATGGATGTAAGTCTTCAGTTTTCCATCAGTAAGGTCTCCTAGGATGTCGTTCTTGAATCTTTGGTTTTTGCAATGCACATCATCAGTTCGCCTCGTTTCAGCAGCTACAACTCGCCCTTACTGAGATATCAACTCGGTCTGATAGGCCACAGACCGAGATCGTAGCGTCGACCCCTCGATGTGTAAACGCTTGTACAGCAACGGAGAGAGATTGAAGTTGGCTACTTCCGCGCCTGGAAAATTTATCAGCGTCAGTTGCAAGCAGTGTCATGCGTTATCAGGCAGTATGGAAACGGGGGGATGGTCGTGGAACCATCAATGACTCCCGGGATGGCGGCGTCCCATGCAGAAAAAACTCGCTTACCACTCAGGAAAGCGAGCATCGTCATGTGCCCGTCAACGGCCAGGGAGTCGATATTCTTTTGCCAGTGACTCTGACCGACAAAGTCGACGACAACGTCCACGCCCTTGCCATCGGTCACCTTCTTGACCTCCGCAGCAAAATCCTGTGTCTTGTAATTCACAGCGTGCGTCGCGCTCAGTCCCCCGTCGGGGAGTGCAAGCAGAAAGTCGAGCTTCTCCTTCGTCGAAGCTGTGGTGGTGACTGTTTTCCTATAAATAGAATTTCATAAGTGCTGTGTCGCTTGATGAGTAAAAAAAAAGTTGTTATGTCCGTAAACTTACGCGCCATAAAACCGAGCGAGCTGATTTGCAGCCAACCCGACACCCGACGCGCCCGCATGCACGAGGACGTTATCCCCAGCCTTCACTTTTCCTATTTGGACAAGGGCTTGATATGCTGCGGGACGGAGAACAAAATCAGCCTGAGTTCAGATTCGGATCTGTATAAATAGAGCGTCTGTTGTTGTCCTTGTCGCCAGTGCCGATCAGTTGCTTCTAAGTCGAGCCCTTTGCTGCGGTGCCGTGACGAAGCGCACATCACGGCACAGCTCTCATCCGAAAGGGCATTGTTCAGTTCTTATACGTACCAGTTAACCAATTTTCTGGAATGCTAGCAGCATCTACCCAGGAGAGATGCGAGGGCTTCCGAATGACATGGGTATCTGGAACTGTTATGAATTCTGCATAGGCGCCCTGTGGAGTAAATGCTATTGTTAAACATTGATACGAGCGGTTAAGGGTTATCCACAAACTCCGGCAGCGAGACCAAAGACTTCGTCATTCATATTCCACTGTGTTACTTCGGTGCCGATTTCAGCGACGTGACCGGAGAACTCGACGCCGAGAATCTTTGATGCGCCCGGAGGGACCGGGTACATTCCTTTACGCTGATAAATGTCCATGCGATTTAACCCGAACGCTTTAATCTGTGGGATCAAAAGAAAGTTTAGTCTGTTTTAGCATAGGATTACAGAATAGTGGAGGCGGTATTCCTGGCAATGGGTTCAATGCTACTATGCTGTGGCTTCTCCAAACAAGGGCCGTGCGGAGAAGTTTCAAGTTCAACTATCCGAGCCTCCAGACGAGCGCTCACCTTGACCAAAATTTCTCTTGCTGATGGTTTCGGCCGCGTCGTGTTGCCAAGGAAAAGATCTTCCACGCTTCCTGCACCGTTTTTTACGAGTATTGCTCTCATCTGAGCCATTATCACCGTTCTTTGGAGCTGTAGATTGGTGAGGAATTGCTTGGATTATCGAGTCTCTTTTGTGCTCACTGCTGACTGATGCCTGTGGCTAGATAGGACCGCTCGGCGCCAAAAGGGAGGCGTAGATTATGAATAGCGATCGGCGTGGGCCTGGAATTACCAAAAACGGGTCCTAAAATCACCGTCTCCGGCCTCCAGCGGGAAAGTGCAAAGTAATTATTAAGCTATTATCACGGACAAAAACATGAGTGCTCACGTACGACGCAGTGCTTTGTCTTGCAGGGGTAGACGGCGAATGTGTCTGTTAGTAACATAACAACTCGGACGGTGACTCCTCTCCGCATGATTGTTCTGCCTCCCGCGCCCGGGCATTTCCCTTCGCAACGTAGTATTCGCCGATGTCCTAATAAAGAACAACTTCATCACCGCCTCGCCTCATCATAGAATACTCCGGCTTTTTTTCCTATTTGTAATGCCTTCTCGCCCTGACTTCCCATGGTTTCAACTTCCCGAAATAATCCCGCGTCATGCATATACACACATGCAGCACTGCAAATAATGCTAGAGTCTAGTACTATTCCGATCCGCTCTGGTCATTTGCACGAGGCGGGCCCCAACCTTGAGTCGGGACTGTGCCGGCGACGGTACCACACCGACCCGCTGGGCGCGCACCAGCGCCGCTACCAAGCCGTTTCGTCCTCTTCTATGGCCTTTTGTCCCCGCTTAGAGCTACAAAAATATGAACTCTGCGGCCTGCCCGTATGTACAGATTGAAAACGGAGATACACCTTTCTTTTTTACAACTACTGGACAGCCGGCGCACACAGGTCCGAGGAGCGCCGTGCTCTCATGATCCCTCCGAGACAAATTCTGTAGATCGCATGAAATTCGTAGAAAGGGTCGCTCAGAACCGGCCAACAGATGTGCTCAGCGCTGCAATCGTTTGAACCTAGCGCAGGGCTGGACGCTGACTCGACCACGTTTTGTGTGATTGTGTGGAGGGACACCACTGATGTTCGTGAAGTAACAGCGCTGATAAACGGACCATGTGCAGCGTACTTCGGCGCCACTGCGCGTTTCGACATCACTACATAGATGCGCGGGCATGAAACGGTCGCCCACCGCGGCGCACCAAAGCCAAACTCGTGCATTGTAAGCTTTAGACTGTAAGCGCCCGTAGCCAAAGAATTAAGGGAGCCAGCGGCAGTGCAAGGTGGCCCGCCAATCGAGACTGTGCTTTACCGGCGGCCATAAGCCGTCTGTTCACCGTCCTGCATAACGAGATAGCGAAAAAGAGCGAGATTGGCCACGATTGAGCTGGCGAACTGCCGGTAATGGGTGGCTGCTGTTATCTGGCACGATTTCACAATGTTACATACATATGTAATCCCGATTCCGACGTCAGGTATGAAACTGATAGCCAGTGGTACGGACGATCGCGGGGCTGGACGAGAATCTTTGGCCTTCCGTCGGCGTAAGTGCGAATGAGCACATTACGGGTAATTGCTTCGTGCTTACCTAACGGATACCACCGGGACGAAACTTGCGGCGAGCAACTGACTAGAAGTACTTGACTCGGTGGCATTAGAAAAAATAATGAAAAGAGGTCACGATGGCTGGACCCCAAGGCCAAAGGAAACCGGTTTAAGGTCAGAAAAGTCGCCAGCAGTACGAGTATCAAGTCATTTATCTGAACCTAACTCGGGCGAAATTAAATCAATCATAAAGAACAAGAAGCAGATATACCAGTAGGCGTATTGGTGCGGAAGCAAACACGAGTTCATCCCGTAAGCGAGGGCTCTTCCGAGCCCTGATGGTATCGGGGAATACCGCTGTGGTGTCGTAAATGTGTCTGCTTATTTGACAAAAAGACCGCGACTCTAATGCGGTGACAGGGTTGATGCTTTTAGTCGAAAACCTTCGTTTCGCGGTTTCAGGGGCCAATTAGAGCACCAGCTTCTGGAGGTGACGGGAACACCGCTAGGGAGAATTTAGCTAGGCGCCTGTGACTGATAACTGTTGAATTGACTGAGAAAGCTAAGCCCACACTCCGGACTGCCCTGAATCAAAATATCGCCAAGGCTAAAGCAGCTTCGAAAGCAATTCGTGCTGTCTACTGATTGTCAGACAAAGATATATGAAATTTCGAGGGTCCCCGGGAGGTTGGAATAAGGCACAGGCGAACTTTCTGCACCCGCCGAGTGTGCCGATCTTAAGAACAGCGGATTGTGCGATCTCGTATGCCACCGGCAGAGTAGTAGATCATCTGTAATCGACTGCGGGGGCCTGCTGATTTAAGTCCGTGTTCCTGGCGATTTTCGCGCGCGTAAGTACACAAGAGATGCGGTGATCCACCAGTACGATCCATTCCCAGAACATCAAGGGGAAGGGAAAGGGTGTCGCTTCACAGCGCATTGCAAAGCACAAGCCAAGGAAACGAGCGTTAGTCAGGACATTTTAAAAGGGAAACGTAAAGTGCTCAGCATACGAAGAATGAATCAAACCATGGCAAAAACCTTATAACTCAGGCTCAGTGTATTAGGATTCCTAGTTCCAAATAATGGATACATCGGGAAAGACGTCGGTTGAAACAGACTTCCGGGTGAGCGCCGTGGACGCGTATGCAGTATGCTGATTTTGACTCGAATGATTTGTTGATGAGTAATGTAGGCCGCTGTTGATCAATGAAAGATACGTCCAAGATACGTCTTGAATACATATAATTTTACGCAGTACACGTCAGTTTTAACCAGCGTCAAAAACCTGTTACTTAAGACGGTCTGGCTTCAGGCAGTGCACCGCAGCAACGCGAATGGCAACCAGTGGCTGGACACAGGCGTGAGGCGCCGGCCGGATGGGCGCTCAGTAAGCTTCTGGGAAGCCATGACCTGAGCCCGTAATCGCAAACGATTCTCAAAAAACGGTTTGCCCAAACAAGTGTCGCCAGCTGCGCCTCAGGACCGCCGCACTGCCTAGCGTATTGAATGGAGGCAAAGGGGCTACCCCGTGCAGCTGCAGCTGCTGTGCGAACTACGACGCCGTTCATGATCTTTCGAGGCTTACGTGACTTCCGACAGATTGTGCTCGTGCCACGTTTGTAACATCGGCACTGCCATCGATTGTGGTTACTGCAATATTTTGGTGGATTCTTGCCATTTTTTTGTCCGAGAAGGACGGCAGGGTGCTGTGTAAAAACTCGCCTGTGGAGGCTGCCTCGAGGTGGAAGCAAAAGCAAGAGTTGGCTAGCCTCCCAGAAAGGTAGTCGTTGTACACTGGCTGCGCTTACGGCTCGATTTTCCTCTTCGCAGTATCTCTGGCAGCGAAGACGTCCCTGATCTTCAAGGAGGCGCAGAAAAAAAATCCAGGGGCTTTTTAAATACTTTAATTACTTCTATAGATGGGTTGTATCCTCAGGCCAGTGCCGTGAGCGCGAGAAGCATCCAGCGTTCAAGACGAGTGGTGGACGAGGCACGGATGCCGAGCTCGCCTCAGACGCGCCCACTCCGTTTTCGGCGCAGTGAAACCTAAGCAAAAAAAGGTATACACAATCGCCATCACAATGGGGCGTATCGGCATTGGTGTGTAGCTTCGAATCCGGTAACTTGCATCAATGCCCGAGCGAAATCCTGATGCGTTTCCTGAACCTTTCCGTGGGACAACGGACCTGCACCCTGATCCGCAAGCCGACCTGACGTGTGTAGCGTCGCAAACTCAGCAAATCTTGAGACCGTATATTGCTATGGCGTGGCGGTTCCGTCTCCGCTGATGTCGTTTGAGTCAGAATGGAAGGAAGCCCGAGCCCATCTCTATTATCCCTTTCCAGACATCTTTAGCCTGTGCTATGTTCGTAGCAGTATAAGAGCGCGCAGCTTTCGCCTCGGTCAGTCACTATTCATCCCTCGCAAATCCTCACCTCACCGCCCGCTCTCATCCGCCTCCTCTCCATACTCTTCTCCAAGCCGGTCACCATCCTTCAGACCACACCAGTAACCCACTCTATCCACCAGCAGACCATTGCCATGCCTCGCTTCAACTCCTCTGTCGCCTCCCGCATCGCATCCATTGAGCAGAGCGCAATCCCCGTTAACCACTCTGGCAAGGGCACAAAGTCGTCGAAAGACACCATCAAGTCTACGGCACAGTCGAACGGTCCTGTCTTATTCTGAGCGCGGCGCCGCTCAGCAGTGCAGCCCATCTTCGTATTATCCCCGGACAGCTGTATCATTACGGCCATTGTGGCCCATTGTGAGTGCCTTACGGAACAAATCTGCGGAAACTCCGAACTCACAAACTCGCGGATAGTATTGCCTTTCGCATTCGTACATCACTTATCCACACGGGCTGGACATTTCCGCGTCCGATAACCTACTTTGAACCATTAATCAAACCCGGATACAGGGCTGGAAGAAACGGACGGACCTTTATCATAGATGTACACGGGACAAATCTCATCCATTAATTCTTATCCACCCGCAAACCCCTTTGTTTATTGACCACACCAACCCCCGCATCGTACCTCTAATCTCGTTTCACAACTCTGACTTTGCGACCCTGACCAGTTTTATTTATATCATTAGCTATTATTCGCGCCATCCTCAGCATTACTGTAGCTTACCCTTTCCGGCTCCACCTGTTGCAATTTATCTTGTCTCGATTACCGATGCACAACACGTTGGATGAATTACCATTTGCTTCTTCAGAGTGAAGCGGCCGTACTCAAAACAATCTGGGCAACGTCAGTCAAGACATCAACGGCCAATCAATGGGTGACGGAAGGGGCATTCGGCGTAGTAACTTACCAGACCCGACATGTCGTATACACCTCGGACTGACACTTTTGAGGGGGCCCCTGACCGCAGTATCTGGGCACCACGACAACCGGTTACACGAAATCCCACATACCACATAAATAGAATATGAGCATTCGTGCCTGCGAGGAGCAAAACATTCGCGCATTACATGTGACCGCCGCAAGGATGAATTGTGTTGGTGTCGGAGTTGACCGGACTCCCGCTGGCGAACAACATTGAATTGGATTGATGGGGGTTATGCAGGACTGATGGTACTGCAATACAGAGCAGAGGTACACATCGTAGCCGCCGTAATCGTATCACGGTTCACCTCGGGGGTGATTTGGCGCTCCCACCGATACATCTTTGACGTTGGTTCAGCGCGGCGATGGCTGAACGCGAGCATCGGAACCCCAGATGACGTGAAAGTGCATCACGAAGCCTCTTCGGCAGTGATACATTCAAGATTCCAATGACCATCCAGAACAGCTCGGATAAGTTAAGTTTGTTCGAGGTGACCCTTAAATGATAGCCTCAGTTCGAAATCCCAGAGATCAAGAGCGTGCCAGCCTCAGCTTGAGCGGGAACAAAACAACGGAAGCAAATATTGTTTTAACCATTAGTTGCCGGATTGGGACCATTCGTGACCCCTTTGTCACAATGGGCCCCCAGCCAAGTCCTCTCCAGTCTCAACAAGTTTCGAGCGTCTCGCTGCTCGCACGTTCACCGAACGTATTAATACTGTGTTTAATATTCCCCTCTTCCAAAGCCTCCGCCTCTTCTCTTCTATAAAGTCGTGCTGATAGGTCGGCATACGCATTCCCCAAGCGCGATCTGCGACCCACAAGATCAACGAAGCCCGGCCATCGTCTTACCCACTCCGGAGTCTGGACACACCCTCAGCCAAAGGGGTTGAGCCCTTTAATACCACTATTCCGCGGCCGACGGACACACGTATCCCTTTTCTCCTCCCTCTTTATATAGCCAATGTGAGTTCCAGCACAGGGTCCTGTCCGGGCACGTACTTCCCGGAGCGCAATTTTCGACAACCTTGACGTGTTTTTTGCGCTGGCCTTCTCACCGGCTATGAAGACGTTCAAAATTCGAGCTGCGCGTTTCTATTGGCTTCATGCATGGGCTATATGCGTCCGTCCAGTCTATCACCGCGACTTTTGAGTTGGAACGCAGTCCTCATTCATATAGGCTGTATCTGGGTTGAATCAACTTGGATCTGTTCTTTCATGGAGCCAGGTCTGTTCAATGCTGTGTTCATTTTTATCCCGCTCTTTTCGGCTTGAATCACACGGACTAGCACTCTTGGAGCCAGTTCTCCTGCAATTGACTATCTTTTCCCCCCTTTCCCCTGACTGATCCTCGACACCTCAAATGGCTCCTCTGGAGTAACTATCGCATCTATCACGAGAACCGGCCGTATGAGACGCTCGCGCACACTTACGGCGTTTATCTCAATAGCCATAGCCAATTGGGACGGCAGTATTAATGGGGCCGAAAGAAAAGAGACTAGAAGACTGTTAACTGTTAAGCGGAATACGGCAACGCCGTCGGAGCCACTTGGCCTGAAACCGAAACTCCCACTATTCGGTGTAGCCATATGTCCAGGAACTTGCGGAGTCGAAGTGCTCGCCTTCCAAGTATTCGGGAGTTGTCACGTACGACGATCTGGGCTTGAGATGTTTCGTTTCAACTCCGCGGCTGCGGTTGGTCCTATGAACACTGGGCGTCTTCAGGTTGAGTTTGGGATCGATCATTACTCCTTCTGTGCATGGAGTTTGATGATGCTCTGCTGCGTCCATCGGCGTCCTAGTTTTCGAAGCTGCCACGATTACCTACTTTGGTTAATCGCGCTGCTCTCTTCTGATATTCGTTCCCGTATAACGTGGCTGTTTCCGTTGCAAGGGGAAACACCGCGTCAATCTCGAATGCAACAGGATCAGGTACTATTCGGTATACGCAACATGTGACACTTGCATTTGAGGTTTGTTTTAAATGCCACTCTGCAGAAACTTGGGAATGCTTGAATAGGCGCACAAAATAAGCGCAGCGAGAAAGCATCCGATCGCCATACATTGTGCTCTAAATCTAACATTCCACCGACGCACACGGATCCTCCCCTCGCTTCCACACTTCTGCTCAGCGTAGTTCGACAAACCGCCCTGCCTGCCTATCTGCACTTACAAGAGTCTGACCGGATTTTCCTAAAAAGGTGGACTAGTTCGCATCACCCTTCTACAGCGGCAAACCCGCTGATTTTAAAATCTTTCCTGCCATCTTCGCGATGCAGCTCTATCTCCTTTTTCATCCCCAATACCTTCTCGAGGCCTGTGGTTCTATCTGGGAACTGTTCCTGTGCAAGGGGATCCGGGCTTCGGATCGACCACGCGACCCAATGTGGCCACTGATTGATGAGTAAGAGGCGGAGGAGGGACCAAAGGAAGGACCCACAGGAAACGATTGTGTGATTGCAGTTGCGAATCCCTATCCCTTCTGTCCTTGAAGCTGGGGAAAGGAGGAACCCGACCATCAATTCTTCGCATACTCCCGGTTCTCGTGGTCCGTGTATGGCGTGCTTTCTTAGAGTTCTCCGTGTCTGCGTCGGCGAGGTAGGCTTTCTCCGCTCAGTCCGACCGGACGTGTTGCTTATTTTTGCTTGCAGAAGAACGGTGACTTAGAGCTGAAGAGTGCATAAAGTTTAATCACGCGTTAAGGATTATTCCCGAATCAAGCGTCCGTGGGCCGGACGAATTCGCACACACAGATTTGTTCGCCCCGAGTCGGACGTTGGTGAAGATACTCTGGCCGCGGGGCGCAGCTCGGGGACAGCGACGGCTATTATGAAGCCGGTGTGGCAATGAAATGGATCCGCATATAGCACGGGATAGATCTTGATATCTTTTTGCCGTCCTTGGGTCCTAAACTGCGTCTGACTGCGCACATTGAAACAATCCCAACAGAAAGGGAAAACGAAAAGAGAACAGAAAAAAGGTCCAACATCTCCGTCATGATTATGATTTTGTGCACACTGCCATCCCGCCCAATACAACATCGAAGTACGTGAACAACAGTCCAGATGGAAGAGGTTTCAGTGGTCCCTGTAAACAAAGATTTATATATGCATCCCCAGCTTCGCAAACAATACAACTCCTTTGGTGTCCTGGATCTAGGCAGTGCGCGGGCAATACATCAGGCTTCCCACCCGTCCGCATCACGCGAGTGCGGCAAGGGCGCTCCCCGCAAGTAGCACGGCGAGTGCTGCGCCGCGTGTAAACGCGGGGGGCTGCGTACGGAATGCTGAACTCGAGCTGGGCGAGTTGACGCCAGATCCGGTTATGTTGGCCTCGGTCAGAAGTGACGGGCATGATGGACCGTTGAGGACATCCCCGTACTTCGAAGCAATCCACAGGACAACGCCGTTCGTCCACCCAAAGCCCGCCTGCACGGTGTACTCGCCCCCGCTTCCCGACGAGTCGACGTCCGTCATTGAAAACTTCTCAAACATCTGCAAAGCCGAGGCGTGGCGAATTAGCATTTAAGGAACATAATTCCATGTGTGCGGGCGCACGTACGTTACCAGTGTTATTGACGCTTTGCGTTACGTTCAGCTCCGCATCCGACAGACGATCGAGCACGCCGGGGATAGAACCACCCGTCGCGAGCCTGTGCGCCCACGCCAAACGGAATCTTGTCAGCGCCTGAACTCAAGACGGGAAGGGAAAAGAATAGAGACAATTCTCCCGGCGCCGGAATGATGCGGCGCCGGCACAGGATAGCGAAATAACTTACCAGCTGCAAAGCGCACTTGTTATATACCTATTTGCCATCTCGCGCTGGAGAGTCACCGCCCATGTTTCATTTGCAGTGGCGTTTCCACCGTTCAAGACCGTGCCGTCCAATGTACTTACATCGGAACCGACAGATGCATTTACGCCGGGAGCAATAGGCTGGCCAGGCAGTGCACTTTCCTCAATGCCAAGTTGGCCTGCAGGGATGAGCGCAAATGAGCTCTGGCCCGATGGAGGCTTCGGCACAGGTGTGGTAGTGATGTTCGCAGGTAGGTTCCCGAGCGCCGAGATCGCTATGAACTGGTGCGGGGGCCACGCGTTGGGCGCATCCCATTGCTGTCCGGTCGCAATGTACGTCGTCGGAAGAGTCCCATTGAACTTGTTCATCACCATATTGATGGATGAAAAGGCGCCAAACGCGGCAGTCTCGTTCGCCAACAGTTCGTCGGGGAAGATCCCGCTCCACATTGGATAGAAGTGCGCCGCGGTGAAGATGGAGTTGCGAGAGTTGGAGGTGAGATTAAAGTCGTAAAATGCGAGCTTGCTGGGGTCCCAGAAGAGGTCGAGAATAGCAGAGCGCAGGTTCTCGGCAGTAGCATTGTGCGATTCGGCGAGCTCTTGTGCAGTCGTATTTTTGGAAACAGAAAACGGCGTTGAGTAGAGCTGAGAGAGAATAACGTGCGCCTTGTCTACACGAAAACACTCCATTAGAACCATAATGGGAGTGTGCAATCGGATAATGTATCCAAACAAACACGATACTCACAGAGGATACTGTTCAGACAGATCGGAATTGTGCTTCGAACATTGAGTGTCCTTAATCCTGGTTCCGTATTATTCGTGCCCCCGGCAAAAGGTTCCTTGAAAAACCGGGACGTGTAATCCCAGCCAGTTTCGGCGCCAGAGGCAAGCTCGGCGTAGAGATCCGCTTTCTCAGTGCCGTTCAAGGTAGTCGTAATGTTATCGCCATTGACGGTATTATAGTCTTTGCAAAAGACTAACGTCAGATCGCGTTGCACATTAGCTCAATGATACGACATACCAGTTAGGTAGGACTCGGGCCTTGGTGCCGTATTGTTCACTGCATATCGTGAGACTTGATACGTCTTATTGGTGAATGGACTCGTTACGTTGAGCGTGCGATTGGTGTGCCAAAACTCCAGCTCACGCTCGGCGAGAGGAAGAGCACGTGCAAGGATAGAAGTATCATTTGAGGCATTCACATAGTCTGCGAGCATCTGAAAAAGGTTAATTAAAGGTTGCTTTACACTCGACTGTGTTTGGAGAGATCAAGCTTACCTGGATAAAAAGAGGAGGTTGAGAGCGATTGAGATCTAAAAATATCAAATTTAGACGAGAAAGAATGAAAAAGTGCGTGGTATACAAACAATACAATCGTCCGCCATTCGGAATAAAGCCGAACTTCTCTATTTCATCCATAAAGTTCTGTAGAGTTGCATTGACTATGTTCAGAAGCTGAGACTCAATGAGACCTTGGATAATCCAATAGCTATCCCAGTAGTCTGGTTTACAGGGCAGAAATATTGAGTAGGTGGTAAGATAATAAACGAAGAAGAGAAAATTTGCTTACATTGCTCCCGGAACCGACCCCCCGGAACCACGAATGTATGGTTAAGTGGGATGAGTGTACTCTCGCAGCTTCCGCCATTTGTGCCCTCCCCGCACAGCGTCGATTGGTTTGTACCACGTATAAGTTGCACCCAAAATCCGTTTACGGTTTGCGTCCACGCCTTCACCAGAGGGTCTGCCACTTTGGCTAGAAATGGAGGATTATCATTGAAATTCGGGAGTGCAAGCGCCTCTAGCTCAAGACCCTCGCCCGCAAAATTGGCGTCGACAAAGTCCACAATTTGCTGCTCAGTGATATTAGACGTTGAGTTTCCCGCGGAAGAAACGAGGGCGTTAAATGTCGAAAGGACAGCCGCGGAAGAGAAAGTGGTTGGCTTGTCGACGAATGTTTTAGGGTCGGAGTATATAGAAGCGACATTCACTGTTTGAAGAAGCTAAAACGGATATTAGCAACATCATTAAGGGACGAGAAAATATAAGCTGATCGGTGACGAAGGGAAGCCCTTGAATACGAGAGAAAGCAGGCGGGATAGAAACGATAGCAACAGGAGAATAGGATAAATTACTTACCGAACCTGCACAGAATATCTCACTGGGACACCAGGCCTGAACCGGAGGTAAGGCCACCTGACTTGGCACGTCGTTAGTTAGAGGAACGGTTGGCGACGCGACTGTTGTCGAGATCGTTATTGACGGTACGCTCGTGCCCGAATCGGCCGAAGAGACGGTGCTTGAGCCCGAGGCCGACTGAGGCAGGCAAGAAACCCTGGATCCTAGTGCAACCGCGACGGCGGCGGTGAAGGGCGCTCTAAAACCACGCATGTCTGGTGGGCTTGGGATGAAGCGGACAGAGCGCAATGGGGAGTCTCCCTGATGAGCGTCTGGATCCTACGTGCGTCCAGACTGCATGCCCGCATTTTATGACGCTCGGCTGGCGCAGATAGGACGGTCCCCGCCTCCGCGTCTTCAGAAAGCGTCATATGATCCTTTAAGCGGCTATGCGGATGTATAAACGAGGGCCGGCATCAGAATTCTGGTCCTAATTGTGCATGTGAGTACTTTTCACTGATGCCCCATAGCTAAAAACACCCCGCCCCGGCGCTTACGTACGACGTCTGGTCAACAATTTCCACTCCAAGAACCCAAATCACCCCAGACGGTGCTGCTGCGCGATGATGGGCGCACGCGTGTCATAACTTAGACCAGAGCGACCCTTCCGATAATAAGTTCCGGTCAGAGTGTGTCGTCGATACCAAGACTTCCAGAGTACAGTAGAAAATGTATGCTGGAGAGTGTTCTGAGAAAGAAAGCTGAACAGGAGACCGAGAACGCGAAAACAAAGAATTGCGAATGCCAGGCGTCTGTCGAAGAAAAAGGTACAACACGCAATGGAAGTGCCCCATTGATAATTAAAAAAACTCCAAATACTCACGAGACTGGGAATTTAATCAATATCAATACATCAATCGAAGGCGGTTAATGGGATTATGGGAAAGAGAAATGGTGTTATCTAAAACGGATAATGGCCCCCACGCTCTCGTCGAAGCTTACGGCACACGATGACGTTACCGACCGCCGACATGTCTCTCGAGTCTCCATCCCTGGATCTTAGCCTCGGTCTCAACCAGCATCAAAACCCCAGCTCATTACCTGAATCCAAGAGGTCTAGGATGCTTCACTGGTCCCTTGTATTCGCCCAAAGAAGCTCTGTTTCCTCTCACAATGTCCATCGATGAAGAATCGTCGAGCAGATCGGACAACAGTGACATTTACTCCATTTATTCTCTGCAAAACCTGCCGGACGACGTGGTTGTGGTCCTGTTTGAATACTTATCTCTCGGATCGCTCTATGGACTCTGCCTGACATGCAAGCGCCTTCACAACCTGGTGAGTGTCTTAGCCATTAGCTTGTTGAGGACAAGACAGGACTAAATTCGTTAGGTGACGAAATACGGATGGGCGGCGTACTTGCGCTCAAACCAACGAGTTTCATACAGTCTATCTTGTGTCGAGACTCTCTGGACGCCCTTTGAACGTCTGCGATATAACGCAATCGTCGAACGTAACTGGGATAGCAGAAAATTTGTCGCCCGTCCGCTTTCTTCGCCTTGGCGCGCAAAGCTGCTACCTGTACTGGCCATATCACGCACGCGACTCGTCGTTGCAGCGGGCAGCACTCTAGATGTCTACCGCTTTGCTTGCTCGTCCAACAGAATGGACTCGCCTGTCGTTCGCTTTGAGGCGACATACTCTGTTGGCAGGTCCGATGCGGAGCCGCAAGCGCGTCATGATATCACAGGCGTTGCGTTCGTTCCAGACGGCGGCGACGACCGCACGCTTCTTGCTGGATTTGCGGATGGATATGTCATGCATGTCTTCTTGCCTGAAATGGGTCTCGATAGGTCTGCCTTGCCGGAGCTCGAAACTCTTTACACCAGCGGGGATATTATCGAAAGCTTATGCTTGTCCGAAAACCTCTCTTTTACTCTTTCTGGCTCGGGGAAGGGTGTGCTTCGCAACGTCCTCTTTGGGGCAACGTCCGAGATACACATCAGCGGACGGAGCTGGTCGTCGCACATCTCAGCCGTTGGCACGCCATACGTCGCAATCGGTACGAGCTCCGCGACGCCACTAGCTATCCACTCTGTCTTCGAATCCGGTTTGAGCCCGGACCCATCTTTCTTCCTCAGCAGCATTCGCGCTCCGAATAGAGGACCATCCGCTGCCCGTGAGTCATCTGCCGTATATGGCATCACGGGGCCACCGCCTTCATTTCCAGGGCACCCGGGTCAGGTCGTCGTCTCGGGCTGGTTTGATGGGCGCGTTCGGCTTTACGATATGCGAGTACGCCCGAGTTCGTCTTACACAATTACTGCACGCGGCCATGCGCCGTCGACGCCTGTTCTCTCCCCTATCCTCACACTTTCTGACCCGTGGGCCACCGAGAGCATATATGCCGTTGCCGTGGGCGGCGGAACAGGACATACTGTTGCCGCCGGCACAGCGCGGCATAGCGTCGTCGCTTTCTGGGACGTACGCGCACCGCGCGACGGGTGGAGCGTATATGCACCGGGAAACGACTCTTCTCCCGTGTACGCGCTTGCGCTCGAGAGTGCGCGCGTCTTTGGTGCAACGCAAAGCCGCCCATTTGTGTGCGACTTTGGTGAGGGGGTCCACGCAGAAACGTACCCGCCACTGCCACCACCTGAGACCGCCGCACCTCGAGGCAGAGGAAGAGTTGATGGTTCTCTGAAGACGGCGGACGGGGTACATTTCGATGTTACAAAGTACCTTCACAGGAAGCCTATGGCAATTGACTGAATTTAGACGTCAGAGCAGTCAGGGCTGGACCATGCCGTAAGGAGGTAGGATACGTGTGTAAATCAACCCTCCCGTAGAAGACGGATATTCTATATACAACGAAGCGTTGTTTCAATGTAACTTTACGGGTGGTTAAGCGTCACCTAGAACCCGTTTCCTGCGCGGCGAGCGGTTGCCAGACTTCAACTCTGTTTCATCTACGATTTTTCATATTGACTACGCTTCGTCAGGTTCATCAGTATAGCCTGCTGCCACGATGGGTTCTGTCTTTCATTGACTTAACGTACTCTCACTAGACTCCCTTCTCCCACTGTATGTGTCGGCGTCAAGAGTGAAGCCTTTCATATATACATAGTAGTTTTGGCATTGAATCGGCTTAGAAGCGGGAAGCGGAGATATCTAATTGCCGATGTCTATTTCAACGAGAGTACTGGCCCGTCCTCAAACTATTGCATGCATCGGGGCATGGAGAAGCGAACGGTCTGGCCAGAGACGTGATCCTTTTTACTAACATGGATGCTTTTAATATCCTGGCGCGCAAGGAATATATGGCGACCATAGTTCGACCCTGAGAGTTGAGAACGACATACCATAAACGGCAAGACGATCGAACCCGTTTATAGCAGTCGGATGTGGTCCAGTTCGTCTCGTCCCAACTCGGACTTTGCCCCGAGCTGCTGCCGCTCATCGTCTCCTCAACAACGCCGAGCACGTCTTCCAAGTACGACCTAACGCCCGACGCGCAACGCTTGCCGCAGGTGTAGCTGTTGATCTCTAGGGCGCAGGCCGCACTGTGAGGAGGTTGTCACGGAGCGCATTTTGCGACGTGTTCTCAATCGCCGCGACGCGACGCGACTTGACGGGGTCAGATCTTGCCTCGGAAGCCTCGAGCGAAGAGGTCTTCCATCTGTTGGCGGCGAGCGCGGGGTTGATTTCCACACGTTGTGCAGAGGTTCAGTCTGGTGTGTTATCAATTGCTGCTCTCACGGGCTGTGCATCCGCTAACTTATAGCTCGGCTCTCTTATGTTCGCAAAGCTCCTGCCGCGTTTTGGCATCCGCGAGCGGTGCTAACTGGCAACTATTCGCGCATTTCGTGCTCTCTCGAGATATCACAACTATCTTACTCGGGTTCTACTTTTCTCTTGCACAGTGCAGCATACTTAAGAAGCGCCCTTTTCATTCTTCACCTCTTCGCTTCAACCGCAGCGCTTCGCTCTTTCTTGCCGGCATCGTTGCCTTGCGACATTGCAGTTAATACTTTTGAACATTTGAAACCCTTCCGAAATGGGCCCACCAACTATCAACACGTCCATTGCACGGGCAATGTACTCTGCTTCCGCCAGGCCAGTGAATAACTCCTATTTGAATACCCAGGAACCACGTACACGCAGTCTATCCACAGCGTCTACGTCATCTACTATATCCCTAGTTACTCCCGCACCTTCTTCGGGGAATCCCTCGTCTTCATCTCTGGATCTTCCAACGTCCTCCGACCAAACGACGTGCCCTTCAACGTCGTCTTCCGCTAGTGAAGAGGGTGCTTCCTTTTCTGACGAAGACCAGCCGCCGGACGAATATGTGCTAGCTTTGCACGATTTCGTACCTCAGCAACAAAATGCAACGTGCCTTGCCTTTCGGGCGGGAGATACGATCCGCGTACTCAACCGCGACCCGAGTGGATGGTGGGACGGAGAGATCGATGGTCGAAGAGGCTGGTTTCCGAGCAACTACGTTAATGCGGAAGTCAGTTCTTTAACGGGCGACGAGCTGCCTACAGCACGCCTTCATAAAGGCCACGGTCGCTCTAAATCGGATTCGTCTTTTGTGTCAGGCGCTAGCACGGCGAGTCCTCCGGTAGCGCGGTCCCGACCGTCACACGATTCTAGCAGAGGAGAACTGCCATTCCCTGCAAGTCCGAGTCATACACCTCCGCTGATGATACCGCTACTGCACGGCTTGCAGCTCCTCCAAAATACGACCCACGCGCGGCGCATTAGCCATTATCAACCTGCCGTGGCATGCATCATACAGTGTATTCGTGCACTTTTGCAGCAGACTGAATGCCTTGCACGCGGTGCGCCACTACTTATGCGCTTTCCTGCGTTGGCCCAGGAACGTAAACGCGTGCTTGCGGAACTCGCTCTCCTCGTGACGCAGAGCAAGAAGGCGTCGTCATCGGAGTACGAAAACGAAGATGACCGCGAGCCAGATGAAGAGCATATGCTGCGCCTTGCGGGCCAAGTATTTGCACGCGTAAGGCGTTTTCTTGCCGTTGCCGTACAATGCGGTGTCGAATTACCTGAACGCAGCTTCAGCGCTACCGCGGCGGATACGACGGGTTCGGATACAATCTATGACGCTACAAATAGGACTAAGGATTCTGATGCTGTCCAAAGTCAATATGGTTTCAATGGTGATGACGAGGTGTATTACCCAATCTCGGCATTACACAGAACGGGCAGTGTAGCGGAGACACGTTACCCAGTGGATGAATCATACCGTTCATCTTTTGATTCAACAACGCCACTGCTTCCGAACGCCCAGGGCATACGGACATCAGTCGCGAGTCCAAACGCGTTGGGGAGAGTGGCGCGTCGCCGGTATCATGGACGGCATATGTCATTTAGCAGTTCCTCAAGCTTTTCATCCTTTTCATCGCTTGATTCTCCGGGAACGCCTCCCACGCCACCTTTTCCGGAGGGATTATGTTCGGCGGCACAGGTACAGCAAACTCTGCGGGCAACGCACGATAGCTTGCTTTCAACAATCGCCGCGTTTATCGGCCATGTACACGCGCACTCTCGTGCTGCGCATCCGTCAAGCACCGGTCACCTCTTCGCGCTTGTGCGCCAGATTGTTGATATTGTATGCAAGTTGCTCACGATCGTCGACGCGGTGATGGGTGTGAATGGGGTGCCCTCTATGAAGCGTATTATATTAGAAAACGCCAAAGAACACCTCTATCAAATGGCGTGCGTTCTTGCGGATGCAGTTCGAGACATGGCGTCTGGTACTGGGGCACCTCCCCCAGAGGAAGAGGAGGAACGTGGACATTTGCTAAAGGTAGCAACAGACGCTCTAAAGGCTGGTTCGGACTGCGTGTCAGCGGTGAAAACGTGTCTTGCTCGTCCGCTGAATGCGCCGCCGTTTATAATTATGTTGCCACCAATGGCGGAGAGTTCCACACCCCCACCAGACAGGCCTGCAGTCATGAATGATGGACCCGAAAGTGAACTCAAATTTCATAGACGAACTCAGGACCATGATATGGAACAGGACCGCGGTCACGCTGCGAGGCGTGCTTCAGCGGCGAGCGGCACAACCGTCCTGCCTGAAACTTTGGATGAACTGCACGAACAGGTTCAAATGGGATATGCGACGACAACAGCTGACTACGAGTTTCATAACGAAGACATTACTATCCAAGTCAAGTCGCGCACATCGGATGAGTTGCATATACCCATAGAGGACCAATCAGATGACGACGACAGCGCTGAAATGCCTTCCGGGTTTATGCCCGAGAATGACCGTCCCTCGTATGTTGTTGGTGTTCCGAATCTTTCTAATACCCTCGTTGAAGAGGAAGAGGAGGAAGAGGAAGAGGAAGAAGATCACCCTTCACCTACATCACAAGCCCTAACAGACACGTATCCCATCGACGATGCTTCGACATGGGAGGGTAGCCAGAGGCACAATAACTTGGAAAACAAGATAATCAACGGCGATTTACCCTTATTACCTCAGACAAACCCGGAAGATGGTATCCCCCTCGCTTGGGCGCTCTCACACGATTATGCCGCGCAAGACGTTGCCTACAACTCTGAGGGCCATCTGGTAGGGGCAACGTTCGAGGCTTTAGTGGAGAAGATGACCCCGCACGACCAAATTGTGGATGCCGCATTCTCCGCCGTTTTCTTCCACACTTTCCGTCTTTTCTCCTCCCCTACTGACCTTGCAGAAGCACTGGTTGCGCGGTTCAGCCTAGTACAGCCGAACGGCTTATCTGAGGCTGATGTAGTGCTCTGGCAACAGAGAAAGCTTGTGCCCGTCCGTTTGCGAGTATCAAATTTTCTGAGGCTTTGGCTTGAAGCATACTGGCGCGGCGGGGCTGATGATGAAGCACTTCCTGTGCTTAACGCTCTCATACACGGTCCAATGGCGGAGGCCTTCGCTACGCAAGCACAGCGGCTCGAAGACTTGATCAATACCCGCCAGTCAAAGCTTGCTTCACAGCCGAACAGCCCCGTTTCCGAGCGGCAGAGGCTTGGCGATCGACTGCGCGACGCAGGGATGCCGGTCAATCCATCGCTCGTTGGGGCGCCTCCTTCAGAAGTACCAAGAGTGGCAATGACGAAGGCGCTACTCGGGGCATTGCGGGCAGGTAGCTTTGTGTTGATTGCAGTAACAGACTTCGATGCGCTGGAACTGGCGCGTCAGATGACTCTTTTAGAGTGCTCTTTGTATTGTGCTATCTCTGCTGAAGAAATGCTCGAGATAGGTATGCCTGGTGCGTCGCCGGCGGTAAATGTAAAGGCAGTTAGTGCTTTGAGCACGGCAATTACCGGTTGGGTGTCGGAGTCAATCTTAGGGGAACAAGACGTAAAGCGGCGCATTGTCCTTGTAAAATTCTTTATTAAGGTCGCTGATGTAGGTCCATCATGTACTTTATATGATTCATTTGCTGACACATTCTTAAGCGCTGTACGACATTAAACAACTTCAGTACGCCTCGATCGATCCTTGCTGCTCTGGATTCGGCAACTATCTCCCGCTTGCACCAAACGTGGGCAGTAAGCACGCTACTCCACTATCGATTAAAAGACATCCCTCACAACTTCCCTTCAGGGTCTTGCTCAAAAGAGTAAAGTTCAACTTGAGGCACTGAGGAGACTAGCTGATCACGCGCGAAACTACCACGAGTATCGGCTGCGGCTACGAAACACGGCCCCCCCTGCGGTCCCTTTCCTTGGTAGGCGTACTGAGCACTCTTAATCCTGCCTATTCATCTGATAAACGTGTAAAAACAGGTTTATACTTGACAGATCTCACATTCTGTCGCGAAGGCAATCCGTCACACCGAGCCTCCCCGTTAGCTCCAGAGAAGAAGCTGTTGAACTTCAATAAGTATCACAAACTTGCGAGGATCGTCCAAGATATGCAGCGCTTCCAAGTCCCGTATCATCTGAAAGATATCCCGGAGGCACAGAGCTATTTGCAATTCTGTCTCGACAGAGCAAAGAAGGAACACGGCGACTTAGAAGACCTTTATCGACGAAGGTACGCACCTCTATTTTTGACAGGCTTTCCTAGCTAATACAAGTCTCAGTCAACTGTTGGAGCCGAAGCAGGCAGCAGAGACACCTACCGGCGAGCTGAAAACGTCTCTTTTCAGCTGGGGCGGCCGTTCACAAACGTCGTCCTCGCAGACGACGCTTGCGTGAAAACACCTTTCTATCTTCTTTCTAAAGCAAACGGTCAACTGGTTCTTAACAACAAGTTTCGAACGTACTGTATTTTTACACTGGAGCACTTGAGCCATTATCATCGTCATGTTGTTTTTGTGGATCTGAACGCCTTTTGTTATGTTTAGTTCGTCCTCATTTTGTCTACCATTCTTGACCTTTTCCCTTCCTCTTCTATCGTGGTTGTTAATGTCCTCAGCCGCAGCTTTGTTGCTATCTTATTTATATCTTTCCGTCTAGGATGTCTGCAGCTGTCGCCGCTTGGTATTTCTGAACTTCCTTCCTTCTCTCTTCGCATTTGCCGTATTACACGCATTCCGTCTCCCACTACTTCTTCTCTCTTTTCTTTTCTAGCTGTTTAGCCGTCATGATCATGCACTATTTCGCTCTGTATACGTCTCACATCATAGCCCTTGTTTATTGCACGAGTAATCTAATATTTTGTCTCACGATCTCTCCGGCCTTGTCGAGAAACGAAGGTCTCTCGATAAGTCTTTCGTTCCAGAGTCTCGACTTCGAGAAAATAAAAGGGGGACCCGGGGATCCAGTGTTCCCATTCTACAAGTACAACGCCTCGCCTGACGGGCATGTTCTCTCATCGATTGCATTTATACGCGGCCTATACATACTCCTTTACCATGATTCGGCCATGTCATAATTGCTTTAACGGCTTCCTTGAGTAAAAGTATTGCGTTTGGTACGAACCCAATTACTCATGCATGCGGCTACGAACGCGCTTGCAGTCCTGGACACTTCTTTCCCGCGACGACGGCCTTCCGGAAACCGTCGCGAAATGCCGACGGAAGCAGAGGCGTATTATACTTTTCAAATTCACAACATGACACTTAGTCGTGCTGAATAAAATAATCACGGCTTTGACGAATCGTAGGGGATATGTAGATGCCAAGTCAGCGCCCGCGAATGAGGGGCCGACCTCTGATTTGTTCCGTTTATAATATGCGTGTCGACTTTGCCCTATCATAGAAAAGAGTGCATCCCGCTGTACAACCCAACGTAAATATGGTTTGTGATATTAAGGCACCCGTGTTTGAATACTGCAATTCAAGATTCAAGTTCTTGCGCATGTCGACATCCTTTTCGGCACACGCTGGTTGCCATGCACGCTATGATTCTTCCTCCCCTTATCTTTAACAACCGGTATACCCGCGTTAGATATATTTACGACATTGAACGCCAGCCTACAGAAAGGCAGCTTGAGAAAAAAAAGTTATTAGTAGGTACACGACAAGATTGGCAGACTTTGAAGTGGACTTTATGTAGTTTTTTGGCATTTCCATCAGGTTACTAACACAACACGTTGGGCAAGAATATGGGGTCGTCTCTTCGAGCGCCTCTGAATTTCGCAAGCAAGGAAGCGTTAGCAATCGCTCAGTGAACGCGACTATGAATAAGGTTCGAGAACAAGATCATCACTACTTTTAAGTTCAGCTGCCCGATGTGGGTGATCGTCGCGAGCATTCATGTGCCGCGGGAGTCTGCCGAGAGTGCTCTGCGCTCAATATCCACTGGCACCGTATGTCTCGATCAAAACATCACTTCTGTAAAATCCTTGGCCTTCCACACATTCAAATGGGCTCATAAACGGCTGATCGAGCGTCCTATCGGGGTTCGCCAGGCTCAGTCTTGCGCCCATCCATTCGACTCGACGATGCGTTGCTCACAGCTCCCGGACTGTGGGCGGTCATACGCGGAGACCGTTACAGTAATCTGAAAGATGCTTGACTGCGATATCTAGGAAGTCGACGGCTCTCAGGCCACTAACTCGTGATCCCAGGCCTCTCTGAAGTCGATAGGACCCGCGTATTGATGAGCAACGAAGCTGAACGGTCTTACGGCGGCTCCCACAGGCCTATCATGTCGGTCGGATGTCCTTTCCAACACAAGTGCTTTCAATGCGCGTGTGGCTTCCTTTTTTTTCACCTTTTGTCTGGTACTTACATAGTCCGTACATATTCCTGTCAGGGAGCACAAGCTGCCGTGTTTTTGATCAGCGAAAACTTCAAAGTAGCGATGCTATCTTGTCTTAGAAAACTTCTGTGAAAATGCCGTCGTAAACTGCGGACAAACCAGAGCTGACTTTTTTCTACGGATCTTCCTGATCGGTCTGGATTGGAACTTTCCTTAGTATTGAAATGGACCTACAAATATTTGCCCGGTCAGCCCATATAAACCTGGCCAAAAACCGCAGTTCAACACCCAGCCTCCCCGCCCTGTCTTGCCCTGTATCACCATGTCCTCTGGTTACTCTGCAAAAGGGTCCATCCAGAAAATGGAGGGTGCCTCTAGCACTCAAAGCGTCATGACTGGACGAGAAAACGTGCAGCCATACTCAGAACGAGATGACACAGAACAGGTCACAATGTATCCTAACCGTTGGTCAAGACTGCGGTATGCGACGATGCTCCGGCTTTCACAGTTGTCGCTAATACGACATGACCAGATACGCAATCCGAGAGCCCGCCGCAGAGTTTCTTGGAACTATGATTCTTGTCATTTTCGGCACAGCAGGGAACGCGCAAGGTGTACTGTTCGACAGTACCAATGTGTCCACCTCGTCTGCAGGAGTAAGTTTTCGTTGACGTTTTGGCCATGATAACCGTAATCAAATTCGCTTGTGTAGGGTTGGCTGTCCGTCGCTTTTGGTTGGGGTCTGGGTCGGTCCAGTTCATTTTTTCCCTCTTTTGACGTACGCGATTTACGTTTTGTTGCAGGAGTCGGCTTTGGCGTGCTGGTCGCTGGTGGTACCAGTGGCGGCCATATAAATCCGGCGGTCAGCAGACGTGTTTTAGCCTTCCTTTGACGTAAATAGCTCATTATCGTTTTCATAGATCACGATTGCCCTTGCTACCTTCCGCGATTTTCCGTGGCGTAAGGTCCCGGTTTTCATCCTTTCGCAGCTTTTAGGCGGGATTGCTGGCGCCGCGATTACCTACGCTAATTATTTCCACGCGATTGACAAATTTGAGGGCGGAGCAGGCGTGCGCACAGTTCCTGGATCGGCCGCGCTCTTCGGCACATACGCGGTTTCATACATGTCCAACGGTGAGCTATTTAATCGCACGTTTTCCCGCTAGTTTTCGCATGAACTGACTGTCACCTAATCACAGTATCGGCTTTCTGGGATGAAGTGAGCTTTAGCAAGAAGTACGTCTCTTCAGACAAGCTAACACGTTAACAGTTTCTGGGGACATTCATTCTCCTCATCGTGTTGCTCGCCGTGACTGATAAGCGCAACGGTCCTGCACCACCGGGACTAATTCCATTTGCGCTTTTTTTCGTTGTATTCGGCATCGGTATGGTTTTAGGCGCTCAAACAGGTTTCGCCGTGAACCCTGCACGCGATCTCGGCCCACGGATCTTCACTGCAATGGCTGGATACGGACGGGGCGTCTTTACCTTCCGGAATCAATACTGGCTCTGGTGCGGTGTCCTCGCGCCGATCCTTGGAGCTCTTGTCGCCGCCTTCGTCTACGATGCGTTTATGTATACGGGTAACGAAAGCATATTCAACCGCCCGTGAGTCGTCGCTTTCTCTTTTCTTTACGCGATATTCGAGTTTCAACCGCTTAATATTCTCTGCAGGAACGCGACTGCACGTGCGAACCATATGCGAGCACCCAACCAGGAGCGCCAGAAAATGCCCGCCGGAGCAGGAACCGAAATCGCGCCAGGAGTCGCGTAGAGCCTCGGCCCTCGATCCGCCGGGTGGCTGCATAGGCATACTCGGACCGACCGCTTCTGCTTTCTTTTTTTTGCTATGGGATGTTACGAAATGGGGAGCTGGTTTCTCGAAACTTTCTTGACTGGCTCTTCTTGTTTTCTGTTGTATCTGCTTTTCGGCTTTTTTTTCCATCCTGTCACAGAAGTTGTATGACGTATCCTGTTCGGTTCTTCCTTTTCCCGTTCCCTATCGGCCCGTCTCTTTCCCTTTCTCTTGATGAACGCATTGAAACTTGATGACAGAGATATACTGCTTCTTTTTAACGACTTCCTAAACGAATAAAATCTTCTATGAATTGATAGGCGGAATGATTGAATGTCCTGGTACCATACTGTGTTGAACCTCCGGTAAGTCCCTTGTTCGAGCCCCTGGGTTCATCAAGTAGGCACCGCGGGGACAGTTTACTTCAGCTTTTGTAATTTCAAATTAGCATTGATAGTAGAGCGGAGTTGAGCGTAGCGACTGCAATCCAAGTTCAAGCTACAAGTCCGAGAACACTGTTGTAGAACTAAGGATGCATCCAGCCCTGGGAATCGAGAAACTTCCCAGACCCAGACTTTCAAACATCTACATCCTTCTGAGTGTGCTCGCGAGTTCAAAAATAAGATCCCGAACTGCGGGGAACCAAGCATTATGTACCAGCAACAGCCACCGCGACTTCAAGACAAACAGACAACAGGGGAGGCGGAACCATGGAGTTAAAAGGAAGGAGCCCAAAGCATACATCAGACAGGGTGCTTTCAATTTGTTCTCTTAAGAGCGGCTCCGCCGCCCCACATTGGTTCTTTCTTGTTTTGTTTCAGCAGTCCTAAGGTTTGTCTGCCTTGAGATTTGAGAAGGCCGTCTTGATGCCACAAGAGCAGATAGCTTGCTGTAGCATAACCAAACGCCATCTTCTTCCCCTTTCTCCCTCAAACATGTAGACTGAAATATATCTCCTCTCGCCAGACCCCCGTAGTCCTGATGGAATAG
>JAKOPK010000255.1:8108-41076 GCA_024195185.1 Coniferiporia weirii
TCCAAAAGTCTTCAGGTTCAGTCCAGTATGTTTTCCCTTAATGTTACGTCTGTGGCTCGGAAGCTATCCAGATTCTTTCCCGAAGTGTGGTTTTATAAGGAAGGGTGTGTGATACTATTCGTGTCGACGACAACCTGGAAGTGGTCAGGGAGAGACGCAAAACACTACTTCTTCCACATGCAATCGGGTATAAAAAGACATTCGTCAATCCAGTGTATGCAAGAAATACTAGCGGGTAGCTGTTTCTTTCCTTTGCATCCATAGAATAATACGTAGTATATTTGCATATCATGACAACATTCTGTCATCCACTTCGTAGTCGTGTTAATTACTCTTACGCATCGCGCTTCTCGACGACAAACTACAAGGGCACGTCTGGGTCGCCTCAGTGCCACTTCGTCCGAGAGAGTCAAGTGGGATAGAATAGGCGTAATAGTGAGTGATCCGCTTCAATTATCCTGCACATGTGTGCTCACGAAGTAACTCCAACCTTCGATACGGGGGAATTACCCAAGCCTGCGAGGAGCGCCTTGTGTGCCCGGCATCTTCCTCAAGCGGCTACTCCCCCCATTGCCTAACCAGAACGGGCGTGTTTCGTATATTTATATTTCGATAATGCGGAGGTCAGGCAGCAAGTTAGCGGCTTAAATTCTGGTGTGATCCCAGGAAGAAAGCACCACTCATAGAACGTCTCCGTACGCACCGTGACATGGAGGTGCTCCCGAGCTCTCTACGAGGAGCAAGTCGACGCAGCAAAGGCGGCGAAGTCAGCGCTCTGGTGCGAGGACTACTTGCAGTCGGCCCTGTAGGCGGGCATGGGCGTCCGGGGCTCCATTTCAGAGTGATTACTGTAATTGCTCGGGAGACAGTTCAGCAGTGACGCTGGTGTACCGGTTCGAAATACAACGGGAGCCGAGTGATGATTGTCGTGCTGTGCTGCGAGGCTGGGATGTCCGCGTCGTGGAGCTCGGAATGGTAGCCTCTGTACGGATAGGGTTAGTCGATGGTGGTGCACGACGAGCTCGAAGAAATAGCACGGCGGTGTCGACAACCAACTCATACGATGAAAGATGAGGAAGGTCTTCAGGTGTGGTTTGAATTTCCCGCTAACGACTTCAGGGAAGCTGAGTGAATAGAGCGAGAGAGAGAGCGCCGTGACCGTGCTGAGCGACTGGCCCGCAAGCGTTGTGCGGTCTCGGGGATCGCCAGTCCGCCGATCACCCAGACCAAAGGCGCGCAATCTCGAGACCGTAAGCATGGATGAGTTGCTTATGACTGGGGCAGGTATCTCAGCGGAAGCGGGCAGCGCCGAGCTGACGTAGTCCCTGCGGTTGTGCGCGAAAACGCGAATACCATGGTCACGCGCGTTGGTACACCTGTCAAGTGTGTGGGGCCAAAACAAACGGAATAGCGCCGGGCCCACGGGCCTCGTCCAAGTGGCCGTATAATTGCTACGAGAGGCGTGTAGACCCAGAGTCCGGGTATACGGGCCTTTTCCCAAGCCACAAGGATACCCATATGGTCATGGCATGACGTCATGCTATACGGATGATGATCTGCTTCCGACGACGATCTGGGGAAGTTCGGGACCGGCCCCACAGCTGTCAACGATCCTTCCCAGTCAGCCCCGACTAGCATGCCCAGGCCTCGTCGGTCAGGCTCCGCGAAGGACCACTTGCATTGTTGCTCGTACTCGTCCTGCACGTCTTAGGCTCGTGTTAATGTTGAAGCGGAAAGTCAGCAGTGAGCAGCTGAGTCGCAGACTGCAATACGATGACGAGCTTCGCTGTTCACAAACAGAGTCCGTTTCCATGGTCCATTCGACACGCTCGACCAGGTGGCTAATGACAGCATCCGGACGGCCTAGATAAGATTGCGTGGCTGCCTGGACAAATTCGCTGCCTGAGTAGCTCAGGGGCGCGGAAGCATCCTTACGCAGCCCAGTTGACCAGTATGGTGTGGCTGACCGGCCTCCGCTGCTTCGGTTCGGGTTGACAGACGTCGGCCACTAGCAGAACCAAATGACAGCCCGGTTCCGAGGCACTCGGAGCTAGCCCAGCGAGCCTTATTCAAGATCGTCGAAAGCAGTACCTGGTAGCGACCCAGGATAGGTGGCAAGCGGGGGCAGTCAGCTAGTAAACTCGCGTATCCATATTTCTCGGAAGAAACTGTGCATTACAGGACAACTCGTGCACGAGGCGGGGATAGTCGTCGAATATAATACGTGTTCTTACTACCCGCGCTCGTGAATGTGCACGCCCTGAATCACAGATCATCTGTAGCCTCAACGACACCTGAGCGGGTCCGCATTGCTGTGCTCCTTGATTAATGTACAACATCGAGTGGCTGGGAACGCTACCATAGGGCAGACTAGCACACTGAGGCGTCAGAGATGGGGCGATAACACCGTGTAATTTAGGAGAAGCAGACGGCTCAAGGTCGCTATCAGGACTCGTTCCATCGCGCTGATACACGGTTGACAAGTCAGCATAACGCTACAGGGACAAAGACGGTATAGAAGGATCTTCGCTTACGCTCATCATCAAGTTTCCCAGTGGTTCGGGCACTGTCCTCGACCTCCCCATCCGTAATGTATCCAAGAATACCGGCGATGGCGCATACATTACCCTGCAACTTGGCGGTCATGCCTTTGTATTGGACCAGGAGCGAGAACAGCGTCCTCAAACCACACGCGAGACCTTGGGGAATAGCACCGCGCTGCTGAGAGCGCGAGTATGCAGCGAGCGTAGCCCGGCTGGGGCGGGGCTAGGGGGTCGGGCAGGTCAGGAAGCGTCGATGCTTAACATGGGTGCAGGACTCACAATGTACAGACAATTTCGTCCGTAAGTGCTCTTCGTGGATTTCTCGCGGCAGTTTCAGTCGACGTCTTCAGCTCGAAATTTACGCAGGTACGTCAAACGCAGCAGTTCCCCTCTCACGGTGTTCGTTGAAGATACGCGTAGCCCCTGAGGACCACGACAGTTCATTCTTTGTGCATGTACGAAGTCGGCGCAGCTGGCCGTAAGAACTCCAGCGCGAGCGACTCCGCACCTCCAGTGAGCTTCTGCAAGCCAGCGACAGTGTCGGAGTCCCAGGAGTAGATGTCAAGAGCCTCTCTTGATGAAAGAATCACGCTGGCGAAGAACGGACTGCAAGGGACGGCGTATGGCTGTACACGTGTGGCCCACCCGCCCGGAAGCAGACATACTTTCGCTCGTGTAAGTTAAAGAGATCGTGGAAACCGGTAAAATTGCTCACAGTTCAAGAAGCTGCTTTATCGCAAGGTCCGCTGAACATTGCCCCTGTCGGCGACGCAAAGCTTCAGGATCGCCCGTTAGCTCCCCCTTACACTGCTGAGCCGAAGCCGTGGCACTGGATACGCGAATGCACAACGAGCGTGCAGATGAATGAGAAAGTCAAACACCACACGAAGAAGTAGGGGTAGACAGCACTACGCACCAGACATTGTAGTCATTGTACTCGTACATGAGCTCGCTGTTATCCTTTTCCGTAGCAGACCGAGCGCTATCTCCCATAATGCTGAAACTATACCACAAGCCAAGGCCTATCCCTATTGCCTGTTCGAGCTTCGCTCGGTCCGTGTTTTAAGGAAAACGAACGACCACGCGCGCGCAGGATAGCACGATCGAGGACGAAGTCGCAGGACGCCGGGACGAGCTGCGCAGCGACGAGCGATGGGCCCCGTTCGTCGTTCGAAGTATGAAACACCTCACCGGACGATGGTCGTGTCGAAAAACGAACGCCTGTCGGAGAAAAGAAGGGATGACAGGACATAGTGGCGACGACCAAAGGGACGTGTAGGCTGAGTGAGCGGTCTCCCTTCCCCTCCCTGAGCGTTGACGCGCACATGGGCTCGGGCAGACACCGATACCTTGTTCGCCGGTCACGTGCGCTAGGACGACGGTGCGTCTCCAGACCGTTTGAGCTCAGCCGCATGAATTGCGCTTTTGTTTATGTGCGCACCGCACCCTCGACCGGGCCATCATGTGCAGGACAGAGGTCACTGAAACTGCTATGATAAAACAAGCTTTCCACCGTCGTTCGAATCACCGGAGTTGCACGCAATCCATCCACATTCGGTGCGCGAATAAACGCCCAGATACTATCTATGGGTTGGGCGAGAGCTATGTCATTAATACGGCCTTCGCTTGCCCCGTGTGTGTCTTGAGTCTGAGTGCGGAGTGCACGCGAACAGCAGAAAAGAAGGGCCGGGGACGCTGTCTCGCTGTGAGCGTGTCAAGGAAGAAGGGCGGAGCTGTGTTGTCTGTTATTTGGACCGTGTTTGTGCACGAGTCGCATCCAGTCCCCGCCTTTTGACAAGACTCCTCGCTGCACTATCTCGTATGGCTCGGTGGTCCTGGGCTCCGGACCCCGCACTGTCACACTCCCGCTATCTTTTGCGTTCTAGAGCGGCGTCCGGATGCTTGCGGCCTTTTCTGCTTACTTGACTTGGGACCGCCGTCATCTAACAGCCACGACCAACCAGGATTGAGGCCCAGCCACGCGGGACGGAATAACGGAGAACGCGTCTGAGCAAACTTTCCTCATGGCAAGGTTACCCGTACAGCTCACTCAGTTTGGGCATGGGCCACATCAATCGACACAGTCATTTCAAGTTGGAGACGTGGAAATGTACTCAACCGGCCGTCCACTTGTTCTCCACCTTTCAAGCGCTGCATACATCAGCCCGCCTTGTTTACCTTCGCTCCAGACAAGTATGGCGGGTGTCCGAGCAAGAAATACGTTTATAGTGCTCTTTACAGACACTCTACATGGGTGCCGTTGTGGGAGTAATTTCGAGTGTACGCAAGCAACTAAGGGCATACTAATCTACGCTCGGGCGACACGAAATTTTCCTTCGTTTGTTGCGTCTACCACTGCACCGCCTGTTATATCGTCTATTCACAAAATATCTTACCAGTTCTTGCTGGAGTCCGAGCCGTATTCCGAGTTCGGCGGCCGGCCATTCGTGGTTAGAAAAGTTCTCGTAGTAATTTTTCTCGTTGTATGCACACAGGAGTTCTCTTGCGCGATTATCTTACGTTTACACTGTATACACGTTGGTGAACGGAGTACATTTGCAAGCGCCGCGAATTGCTGAAAACCAACAATATTTACTCCACTGCAACAGTGGTACGCACGGCACTCTTCTTATCACCTTAACTCAAATGTAAGCATAAATGCGTCTGTCATATGCCATTGTAGGCCATGTAACACGTACTCGGTCTTCCGTTTCCAACAGCGAAAGCAGCCTTCACCTGTCGCTGATTTCACATGATGTTTAGGGGCATGTAAGTGTAAAGGGCTTATATTCGGCGGTGCGGGGTCGTAACTCATCTTAGCTCATGGCTCCTACAACTCCCAATGCTCGCGAGTAATATCCATCCCGCATTCATAATTTACTCAGTCACGTCGATTCATTCAGGCTTAGCAGGCAGCACTCAAACACCTGCCGCTCAGGAACGTCAAAACTTATGCTCGTCACGACTGACAATTTACATTTATTGACCAGATCATTATATTTCACACACCCACACAATAATATTTCATGGCGAGGGGGCGCCAGCTACAGATATAATTTACAAAATGGTATGAAACCACGCGTGACGAAAACAACAAGGCGTGAAAAAGCAGTCAACAGCGGAAACAAACTGGACGCAAAGATTTCGCAAAACGGACTTTGAAAGTGTGGCCTGTCAGAAACGACGATAATTACAGTGGTTACAAAAACGCACCTAGGATTGCTTTAAAATGTTGACCCATGATGGTCCACTATACTCTAGAAGCGTTCCCCAGTTTGCACGTACACAACATTCATTAGTCGAAGCCGGAATGCGCATCTTGGATGTATCACGTATACCGATACGATACATGTGTGGGACCCATAGCAAAAGGTTGCCGTGTGGGTCTCTTACCCATCCATCCTCGTCAATCCTGTTTGGAGAATGTGACCTTGCAACTTCAAAACCCAGTGCTTGCACAATATCTGTGTCCCAGATCCTCAGGGTCTTGTCATCTGAACTGGACACAATGTGTCTTCCATCAGGGGAGTATGCAACAGACCTGACATAACCTGAATGACCTGTAAGGGGTTCTCCCACAGAATTTCCAGTCTGGGCATCCCAGATCCTCAGGGTGTTGTCAGCTGAGCCAGACCCAATGTGTCTTCCATCAAGGGAGTATGCAACAGACCTGACATAACCTGAATGATCTGTAAGGGGTTCTCCCACAGAATTTCCAGTCTGAGCATCCCATATCCTCAGGGTGTTGTCATCTGAGCCAGACACAATGTGCCTTCCATCAGGGGAGTAGGCAACAGACCTGATCCAGTCTGAATGACCTGTGAGGGGCTCTCCCACAGCATTACTGGTCTGAGCATCCCATATCCTCAGGGTGTTGTCAGCTGAGCCAGACACAATATGTCTTCCATCAGGGGAGTAGGCAACAGACAATACAGCCCCTGAATGACCTGTGAGGGGCTCTCCCACAGTACACCCAGTCTGGGCATCCCAGATTCTCAGGGTGTAATCATCTGAGCCAGACACAATATGTCTTCCATCAGGGGAGTAGGCAACAGACAATACAATCCCTGAATGACCTGTGAGAGGCTCTCCCATAGAGCTCCCAGTCTTGGAATCCCAGATTCTCAGGGTGTTGTCATCTGAGCCAGACACAATGTGTCTTCCATCAGGGGAGTATGCAACAGAGTAGACACTCCCTAAATGACCTCTGAGGGGCTCTCCCACAGGACTCCCAGTTTGAGTATCCCATATCCTCAGGGTGTTATCATCTGAGCCCGACACAATGTGTCTTCCATCAAGGGAGTATGCAACAGACCTGACATAACCTGAATGATCTGTAAGGGGTTCTCCCACAGAATTTCCAGTCTGGGCATCCCATATCCTCAGGGTGTTGTCATCTGAGCCAGACACAATGTGCCTTCCATCAGGGGAGTAGGCAACAGACCTGATCCAGTCTGAATGACCTGTGAGGGGCTCTCCCACAGCATTACTGGTCTGAGCATCCCATATCCTCAGGGTGTTGTCAGCTGAGCCAGACACAATATGTCTTCCATTAGGGGAGTATGCAACAGAGTAGACACTCCCTAAATGGCCTGTGAGGGACTCTCCCATAGGATTCCCAGTCTGGGTGTCCCAGATCCTCAGGGTGTTGTCAGCTGAGCCAGAGACAATGTGTATTCCATCAGAGGAGTAGGCAACAGACAATACAGCCCCTGAATGACCTGTGAGGGGCTCTCCCACAGTACACCCAGTCTGGGCATCCCAGATTCTCAGGGTGTAATCATCTGAGCCAGATACAATGTGTCTTCCATCAGGGGAATAGGTAATAGACCTGATCCAGTCTGAATGACCTGTGAGGGGCTCTCCCACAGTGCTCCCAGTCTGGGCATCCCAGATTCTCAGGGTTTTGTCACCTGAGCCAGACACAATGCGTCTTCCATCAGGGGAGTAGGCAACAGACCTGACCCAGTCTGAATGACCTGTGAGGGGCTCTCCCATGGCACTACCAGTCTGGGAATCCCAGATCCTCAGGGTGTTGTCAGCTGAGCCAGAGACAATGTGTATTCCATCAGGGGAGTAGGCAACAGAGTTGACACTCCCTGAATGACCTGTGAGTGGTCCTCCCACAGGATTTCCAGTCTGGGCATCCCAGATCCTCAGGGTGTTGTCACCTGAGCCAGACACAACATGGCTACCATCAGGAGAGTAGGCAACACAGCTTATAACACTACTTGCATCAGCTGTCCATAGAGTAGGGTTCCAACCCTTTTCCTTTCCTGCACTAATAAGTGGCTGGTTCTGGAAGTATATGTAGAATGTTTTAGCTACATAGCTCTCTGCAGGGGCCCAGGATAGTGCTGATATGTAAAGGTGTGGGGTGCTGACAGAGATTGGAGTATAATAAGTAGTCAGAATCCTGTGCAGGTCCTTGCTAGCAGCAGCAAGTGTTTGAGTTGGCTGTACAAAGGATGTGAGTATTATGGATGACATGTGATTATGTATTATTTTAGCTTACCTTGTAGTGTTTGGAGAAAAGCTCAAGAATATTTATGCCTGATTTCAGCTCCTCAACAAGGCTGAGGCACTCCAGCCAGTATAGGGCTTTGGGACTACAGAATATTTGGTTTAGCAGCTCATGTACATGTATAATATCTGCACCAAAGCCATTACAGCCAGCAAGGTGATTCATCCAATATAGACAAGTGTACAAGAGGTGTTGTGGGATGTGACTATTGATCTTGCTCCTGAGATCTGGAATATCTTTGTTTGAGAGATAGGATGACTCAATACAACAGGTGTTGAATTTTAACATTGAGTCCATTATTTGCAAGCACCTGGTAGTCATCAGTGCATCCATAGATGAAGGCTCAGTCCAATAATCTTGAGAACGTGCCTGAGTATTGACAAAGTCAAGAAAGGATGGATGGCAGGCACGAATAGCTTCACCATTTGATGCATCCCTGTACAGGACAGATTGTAGCCTATCAATGGTTTCTTTTAATACCAATAAATCAATATCATTCTCTATGGTGGATAGGAACTCCAGGAGTACATGTTCTGGAAGGGGCCTGTTTTTTGATATGCAGACAACCAGGCCAATCACAGATCTAATAATTTGAGCATTTTCTGGGCCCATGGCTGCATTCTGAAGGACTGTAATGTAGACCTTATCAAGCTCAGCTTCAGCATTGCCCATTGAGTCTTGTGATAGAATTGCCTGAACTGCCTTTCGTTTATTAATCTGCATACCAATGAATTTAAACACAGTACTAGTCCAGATAAATAGCCCTGATGCTTTTGCAGCAAGCTCTGTGACCTGAGTTTCCACAAGGTCAACTTGGAATCTTTCTGCACAGTGTCTTGTGTACTGCTCTATGTCACCTTCAATTTGTACAGGAGTAACCTCAGTGTTGATGTTGAAGATCTCAGGGCTCATAGCAGTCTGATGGAAAACCTGGTGAAACTCTGGAAGAGGCCTGCTAGTAATGACCATCTTGATCCATGGAACAACATTGGCCACACTTGCAAGAAACTTAGCCAGGCTAGACCTTGACTCTGCTGACTCTCCACATTCATCAAGGGCATCCACAACAATAATTAAGGGCTTTGGGGATAGGTCTCGATGCTGAGCAGCCAGCAAGGTCAAAGGATTCCTCATAAGCAGCTCAAATTGCCACTGCAGACTCTGCATAAGCTTTGGCCCATCCTTTCCTTGTATAACAGAAGCAACCATTGAACGATACGTCTGGTGCCATTTCGAAAAATGCATTGCCAGTGTCGGAATAACATTCATTGGGACACGACACTCTGGATCATCTTTCTTACAGAAAAAGCATCCTAGAAGACACTGTTGCTCCTCAAACATATGGGCAACCGAGTTCGCGATCGCACTCTTCCCGGATCCAGCCATGCCATGCAACCAAAAAAGCCCCGGGCCAGCCTCAGACGCGCCCCACTCTCTGACCTGCTCAAGAACAGTCGTCCTAGTCCCTTCCAAACACCCCTTTCCTATATCGTAATAGGCTCGCTTTGCGGCACACAGCTGTTGAAGCTGGATATCCTCCGTGCGCATCCCTGGAGAAAGATCAATAACACAAACACTAACTTAGTCTTGGAATCACCTGTTTCAATGACGGACTTCCAAATCTCCGTCTTTACACACCAATCGTAGGTCGCCCTCAGCCTTCGGAGCTCGTCCTTCGACGAATCCAACTCCTCTTTGCGAGAAGAAAATAACCCCCCTGAAAATCTTATTCAGCATAAATATCCCACAGACCGACAAACGCTCCAATTTACTCAGCCTTCCTTCTCGCGAATACTCAATAATGAGTTCGGATATCGTACAGAAAAGATCTAGCATCTCCTTGATGGTCTCCAACGTCCTGGCATTTCTCGCGAGAGCCTGAACATCATCCTTGACGAAAGGGAGGAGAGAAGCTACGTCCCTCATGAGCGCAGTGGCTGCCTCATGGCATTCTTGCTGTGCTTGAAACTGCTATAGCGGATGTCAGGTGACGCAGATGGCCGAATTCACTGCCCACGTTACCTCATACAAAACCCCGACGACTAGGAAAGCAACCTTGGCAGCTGGGTGGACCTGAAAAAAAAGCGGCATTTCAGACAAGAGGGCTAAGAGTTATTGATCGTAAACTTACGTCGGATGCGAGATCGGTGAACTTTATGAGGACGGCTACGGCCTTTCCAGCCTTGCCAAGGGAATCCAGGAGAACTTTCTTGTTTCCGACCGCAGTCTGAGCTTCTTCAGTAAGACGTTCCGCAAACCTTTCGTCCTGCGGCAGTGGTTAGGGTCAAGCTCAAGCACTGCACAATTCCCTATTTCGCTCACCGGGGATATAAAAGTCAGTTTAACGTGAAGTCTTCCGCTTGTATCTACGGTGAATCCAAAGATGAGCCTTGGCGCCAGTCGGTCGGATCGGAAGGGATAACACACCATCTGCGGAGAGCGTATCCTTTCCTGCGACGTCCGCAGACGCAATGCTCAAAACGAACGTCGCCATATCTTTGTTTCGTTTAATTTTGTGAGCCTCTTCGACTGAGATCAAAAGGTCTACAGGAAGCAGAAGGCGTCTGTTGACCAATTAGAGTACGAATCCACTTCACTCAACCGCGATTGCACTCACAGATAGTTTCCCAGATCCCAATTCACAAGCTCGACTTCTTTAAAGCGGGGAGACTTGCGCTCGTCCTCACCCGACTTGAGTTTGACGAAGATCGGGCGGCGCGGTTTGTTGCCTTTAAAGTCGATTTCGATGGCTACAGTACAGTGGGGACACTTCATTATGCGATCACAGACGGAATAAAACTCCAGATCACCTTTGAGATACAGAATCCTACATACGCGTAATCACAAAACTCAGTATAAATCGTGTAATATTGTATAACGTGTTAACTCACTCCTTATCGGTATCAGAATGGATTCCAGTTTGCGACATGCTTGTAAAATTCAGTTCGGATGAGTTGCTAGCGAGTTGTTCGAGACGACGATGGTGGTCAAGAGCGAGTTGCGAGCGTGCCCCTATCGATTGTGTAGCGTGCGGGTTGCGGCACGCTTCTGTCCAATCGGGTGACTGCGGGACGTTTGAATCTCTTTAGCGGGTTGATTGCGTAATACGCATGTAAGCACGAGCTACGTAGCCTGTGGGCAAGTCGTTTCTGGAGTCTGAGCAGAAGAACGTGGATGTGCATAACAGAGAAAACTTTTTTCTACTTCGGGTTTTAAACACGATCCGTTATCTCTTATGTAAAGAAGCGGCTGGTTCAAAATCATTCACAAGGAGTTTCGTTCAGCAGGGATCGGCAAAGTAGTTCAATATTAATGTCGAGACAAGAAGTCCAAAAAATGAAAACATCGGACATTGCTATCATACCGTTATCCGTCTCTCGGCTTGCCCCAATTAACGACTCGCCGAGACAGGGTCAGCCCATAACTCATTATCCGTGTCTTCTCTCCATTGTCTACGTCAAATCTCTAGGGGCTCGTATGCACTCGCCAGTTTTGCTAAGTACCAGGGCAACTTGATAGCCACACTCTGCTACTACTTCATCGAGTTATCCTGACTCTGCGAGAGGCACTCAGGCGATACACCAGGGACTGTTGCTTTAGGAATAACGGTATCCGAGAGGGTGTGCAGCACGTGCTCGATAATGCCCCTCCCCGCTCGAAATGCAGTTCAAGGAAGAGTATTAACTTAGGGGGAAGATTCCGTATAATTTATTTCCGTCATGTCAAATGCGAAAAGTAATACTACGCGCAATCTGCGGCAACCCGCTGACCGGCTATTCCTAACGGCCCGTTTTGACGGAGACTTTGGACAGGATCTCGAGTTTGAAACTCATGCCGGTCGCCTCGCCGAGCAGTCGATCCAGTATGGCATCCATGAACATCTGGATACACATAGTTTTGGAGGGCTATCCCTATGCACCCTTCTCTTATGCATGCGGGTACCGCCCCCATCGCCAACAGTGAGTGTGATGAAGGGCAGCACGACAGACGTATGCTCTGGGCGAGTCGAGCCGAGCCATCAGCACGGGTTCATGCCAATGCGCACGGACGAGAAGCAAGCGCGAGAAGCAGTCGAAAGGCCTAAACGCAACCTTTAATGCGAGCAACCGTTGATTGGTGAGCATTGTAAAGACCGCGGACTTTGTCGGTACGATCGAGACGAGGGCATAAGGGACAAGTCCTTATATCGGGCACGCTAATATGTAGTCGAGTTTGAGCCGATATATTTGTCAAGCAGTCAGGACGGGGCTGGGACGATAGCGCGCAGACCTTCTCCCGTGTGATGAATGTAGGAGGTGAGTTACACGTGGAGGTTCGATAGAGTCTCGCAGCATGTAGCTTGAGGACGTACAGACCAGATAGACGAAGTTGTTTTTTTTTTTTTTCCAACGTCGCCCAATGTTGGCCATTGATCAATAGCTCGAACAACACCGAAATGAAAGTCCATACGGCTGAGAACCGCGCGTTCATATACCAGGTCTGACGCTCAGTGGAATTGGTATGCAAAGCGACAACTTGAAATGTCCCAGGACGCGACGTCAGGCTGTTCAGACGGTCGGCGAAAACCCAGTAAGGGAAGAAACAGGAGGAGCAATAGATCTTAATATAAAATAGAAGACACCAGTAGATATTTCCGAAAGCGAACGGGTCGCAAACCAGAACTGACGCGGCCAGTGAGGAAGTTAGTATTAGATACACTATATCGGTCACCAGTGAATAAGCAACGTACGGGCAGACTTATCCACCTCGTTGATCGCGGGCCCTCTTCATGACGTCTTTGACCAGAACGCTGGGTCCGGATTCACCTCGATTCACTTATCTAATGGCCTTCCGTCGTCATCGAGGCGTGCGCAAATTGCAAATTTCCTTCATTTCTGCTCACCCTTTTTCTTCGAATACATCCGTACAGATGCCAATGCTGGAATGAGTCAGACGCGCGAGGGCCTCCCATCCGCCTCATCCGTCACCGGGAGTGGGCGGCCTCCAAGGGCTTTCTGGGCAGGCCCAGTTCACGGACGCACGTACAGAAGAGCGCCTGCAAGCCTGATCCGTGTGCAAGAGTTGAAAGAGGATTCACAGGTACGTTCGACGGGAGTGAGCATTATCCGATTGATTGATCTTGAAAACGCTAAAAGACGTACACTGAGTTGAGACTCGAACAGCACAATTCTCTCTTTTGACCTAACGCCCGCAGACCCGTCCTCCGCCGACGACGCCGTGCCAGTCCCGTCAGCCCATGCCAGAAAGGAGTCCTCGTTTCCCGCGCACTATCGCCAAATGTAAGATGACCCCATTTTTGCAGTCTTTCCCGAGCGTCTACAGTACTAGTTATCCTCAGTCCACGTGCGGTTTCAGTGGACGACGCTTCGAGGTACACAGCACAGAAGTCGCGAAGTCAGAGCAGCACGGAACCCGTGGTGCACAGTTGGACGTGCGGGCGCGCAAACAGTATGCGACTGAATGAGAATTGTTGAAGTTCGTCAGTATCTCTCTTGTTATGAAGAAAGAAATATACGCACGGACTCACGGGTGTAACAGCCCCGCTCATGCATGCATTATTCGCGATGCAGTCGACCGAACTTCGCGCCTGCGCTGGTAGAGCGGCCGCGGTCAACCGAGTTCTGTGGCCTAAGTATTGCTGAGGTAGTGGACGACACGACTGCGCGTGTGGTCGCTCAGCAGGTACGAGTCTGCTCTCCGGGATCGGCCGAGTGTCCACTGTCGTCCGGCCGTGGTCATTACCTAATCAGCACCTGACCAAAGGATTCTCTCTCCTGATCAACCTCAGCGTATTCTGTGATGTTCGAGGACGGCTTCGAGTTTAACAAGGGCGGAAAGCTCCCCTGCGTTTGTACGTGCTCGCTTTTATCATGTTTTCTAGTGCTAACAATCATCTACAGTCGGCGGTGACGGCTTTCAAACCTTTGGGTGCTCTGGCTGACGACAAAATCCAGCTGCTTCGACAGGCCCTGACTAGCTAAACACCCACCTTACACCCACCTCCCGCGAACTCCGCCACGCAGCTCGCCGTCCTTGGTACAATCTCAAACGGCTATGGCTTCTTCGTTGGGTGTGGGCCGTTCGCGTTACCTGCAGGCACGTGGGACACGGTATTGCAGCGCGTGAAGATGGACACACTTAGTGCGGCGGACGGGGAGATCCACGTGTGGATTGATAGGAATGAGGCGGTTACGCTGTATAATGCGACGCTGCGCGATGATGAGAATGCGCCGATTTGGGGAATGCAGCTCCAGACTTACTTCGGCGGTGCGCCCCTCTTCTGTTTTTACGTTCATTACTCCTCTTTGACGTGCGAATAGGCAGTACAGTGACTGGGCCTCGCCGAAGGACCAGAAGGCCTGGTTCGCCGCCTCCGGTGCCATCATCCAATCCTAATCGCAACGCCGCACCTGCCTCCCTCAGCCCCATCCTCCCTCCTCACCTACTTCGGGCATTGCGTTCGCCACCAAGCACCATCCACTCCTTGACCATGCTTCTCAAGACCACCAGACGCCCTCACCCTTTCTTGCACCTTGCTAACCATTGACCAGCTGTGATGACACGGCGGCACGCGAAAGCTCGATGACTGAGTCGTAGCAAAACGACCCCTCAATAGCGGCCCGTTCTCGCTTGCCTTTCCACCGCCCGCCCATGCACTGGCCGGTGTACCTACTCTCTTATTTCATACCATCCATTACTGACCGACTCCCCCCCCCTCACTGCCTGTTCGTACGCGTAAACCCGCTTGCATTCAGGTACATCATATATAGCTGGCCTTATGATATTATCATCTAGACCTCATCATTCTTGCATTGTGTTTCGCCGTTTCTCGCTCGCTCGTGCCGTCAATGAAGTCTTTTTTTAGCATTGGGAGCTGGGGAGCTGCGTCTCCCCGGCGGTTTCTGTACGAATTCCGGGATTCTCTAGCTCGACGCTTGATTGGCCGGGGACATCTAACATTCGAATGAGTAAGAATTACTTGTGGAGTTGGGCAAGGCGCTTGTTTGTTCTTGGTGCGCGCGCTCGGCAATCCCTGGCTCACGACGGTCCCGCGTACTAGTATCGTGCAGAGTGAGGCTCGAGCTCTCCCCCGCGTTTCCCCAATATTGCGCGCACATCTAGCTGCCCAACCCATAGCACGGATTCTCGCCAGCCTGACCCTCTTAACGAGTTATCTACCAATTCGTACGTCCCCAAACTTGGAGACGTGAACTGAAGCGCGCGCTTTACACTCGCACGAGAGGAGTCGATACCGACAATGATGGTGTGGCCTCCGTCCTAGCGTTCACACCTGCCTTGTACACGTGCGCGGAAATCTACTTTGAAAGACTCAAAGAGGTAGGAGGGGCGTTCGGGCCGCACGCGGCAATCCTGGGTAACACAGGTGATGTTAGCGACTCGAATTGGTTTCCGGAGTTCCCGTGGTCTAGCGTGTTGATGCTTGATGATTGTTCTTACAGAGAGTAAATTGAAAGCAGTGTGCACGAAGCGGATAGTTGTCCAGCCATTTTTGAAAAGACACCTCTCCTTGCTCGGCCGCGGTACTGGGATCCGGACCTCGCGCTATCGCAGATGGCGCCTTTCTTTCCTGGTGCGTCTGTCAGCGGGCGGAAGCTCCGCGAGTATTAGTGACGTCCCGCTTGCTGTCTTCTCCGCTCTGGAGCGACGCCTGACCGCCGGCCTCGAAGATTTTCAGCGATCTGCACCAAGGCTTTTTCCGCTTACTTGACTTGGTACTGCAGTCATCTAATGGCTTGCTGCAGCGCCTCTTCTGTAGTGCATAACTCTACATCTTGCAGCCCCGGTCCCGCTCCCGGCGACATGGAACATACGTGAAGGTACTTCTGATAAAATCATAACACAATTCGCAGGACGAAGTTTACTCGCGCGGTTCACTTGGTCCGGGGTGCGCATAGGAGCTTGCCTTCAAATTTCTGCTTATGCAGGACTGGCGAGTGCCCCTGTGGATAGATCTGGTCCCACTCTGCCTGAATAATGCGAGCTTGGAAACCTTTTTTTTTCGACTTGGAAATAAGAAGACCGATGCTTAGTTTCGTCCAGCTACAACAAAATGCTACGAGCCTACGACGGAATCCGTTGAGTCACCGATGGGGAAAGAGTTCTTCCATGCCCAATAATTAGAGAACACGCGCACCAACTTAAGGCATCAAAGTAAAATTCTGGCTGATTATACAGACGCAGTCTATCTTGCTCTCTCGACAGAACAAGCTGGATGCACCTCTTGGTTTTGTGGAAATTCACACGGCAGGGGCACGGACAGCAGAAAAGAAGGGCCGGAGACGCTATCAAGGGAAGGCTGCGTTGTATGTTGTTTGGACCGAGTCTGAGTACGAGTCCCCGTCTCCTGACAAGACTCCCCACTGCACTGTGCTTGTATGGCTCGGCGTTCCTGGGTCCCGGACCCTGCGCTGCCACACTCCCGCTATTTTCTGCGTTTTAAAGCGGCGTCCGGGCGCTAACGGCCTTCTCTGCTTAATTGACTTGGGACCGCCGTCATCAGTCTACTGTGGCGCTTCTCTTGTGGCTCACGATTGTCCAGGGCCCGGACCCAGTGACGCGAGCTAGAATCCTCGAAAACGCGTCTGAGCAAACACCCAGCATGATAAGGTTTACCTGTGCGGCTCACTCAGTCTGGCGGGATCCATTTGTAATTCCCGCCTGAAGGAAGGTACCCCATCAGCCGTCTATCCACCTTCTGCCTTGCGCAGAATGGTGGACCTTCCTGCTTGAGATTAGGTGCTGCGTACGTCGGCCCGCCTCGCTTACCTTAATTCGCTCCAAACAGGTGTGGCGGGTGTGGCGCCGAGCGAGAAATACAGCCATAGTGCTCTGCATAGACACTATACAGGAGAGCCGTTGCGGGATTTGAAATTTCTGGGAGATAGCCTTGAGTGTACACAAACAGCTACTAGAGCATATCGACCCACGCTCAGGCGACACAAATAGCTCATTCGTCAGTGCGTCTACCACACTTCCTATTATCTATATCATCTATTCACAATACGACTCGCCAATTCTTACTCAGCCGCGTAGTGTATGCACGGCACTCCTCTTTGCATCGCCTCCCGAATACAGTGTACGCTCAATGCGTCTGACATTTGCCATTATGAGCTACGTAAAACACACTCAGCCTGTTATTTTTATTATTAACAGGGAAAAACAGTTTCGTCTGTCACCGGATTCGCATGATATCTAAGAGCATAAAAGCGTAAAGAGTTTATATTCGGCAGCTCGAGTTGTAACTCGTTTTAGTCCATGGCTCCTACTGTTCACAGTGCGTGCGGGTAATGTCCATCTCACATTCTTAATTTACATAGTCGGGTTAATTCGCACAAGCTTGGCAAAGAGCGCTCATATTACCCGCTGCTCTGGAACGACAGTTACATTTATTGACTAGATAATTCTATTCCACGCACGCATACAGTAATATTCCATGACGGGCAAACACTACAGGCCACAAATACATAATCGCAAAAACCATGCGGGACAAAGACAACAAAATGTAAAGAAAGCGATCAACGGCAGATCGTGATGAACCAAATGACACGGACTTGCAGACCGGACCCTAAAAGCACGGCCCATCGGAAAAACCATGCTTACAATGGTAAAATAAAAACATACTAGGATTGCTTCATAATATTGACCCAGGATGAGCCGCTATACTCCAGAAGTGTTCCCCAATTCATTCGTACACATTCTCCGTCAGTCAAAGCTGGAATGCACGTCTTGGATGTATCACGTATACCAGAACGGTATGTGTATGGGACCCAGAGCAGGAGGTTGCCGGATAGATCTCTCACCCATCCATCGGCACCAATCATGTTTGGAGAATATGATGCTCCTACATCAAAGCCTGCTTGCACAATATCAGTACCCCAGACCCTCAGGGTCTTGTCCCAAGATCCAGATGCAATGTGTCTTCCATCAGGGGAGTAGGCAACAGTGTGGACACTCCCTGAATGACCTCTGAGGGGCTCTCCCACAGGATTCCCAGTCTGAGCATCCAAGATCTTAAGAGTTCCATCATATGAGCCAGAAACAATGTGTCTTCCATCAGGGGAGTAAGCAACACACAAAATGCCAATTGATTGACCTGTAAGGAGCTCCTTCACAGGATTCCCATTCTCAGCATCCCAGATCCTCAGAGTATTGTCCCAAGAGCCAGACACAATGTGTCTTCCATCAGGGGAGTAGGCAGCAGAGGTGGCTGCCCCTGAATGACCTATGAGGGGTTCTCCTACAGCACTCCCAGTCTGGGAGTCCCAGATCCTCAGGGTTGTGTCAGCTGAGCCAGAAACAATATGTATCCCATCAGGGGAGTATGCAACAGCCCAGACACCCTTTGAATGTCCTCTGAGTGGCTTTCCTATGCCACTTCCAGTCAGGGCATCCCAGATCCTCAGGGTTTCATCATCTGAGCCAGACACAATGTGCCTTCCATCAGGGGAGTAGGCAACAGAGTTAATCTGTTCTGAGTGTCCTGAGAGGGGTTCTCCTATAGTACTCCCAGTTTGGGAGTCCCAGATCCTCAAAGTACTGTCATCTGAGCCAGAAACAATGCATTTTCCATCAGGGGAGTATACAACAGCCCAGACACCCTTTGAATGTCCTCTGAGTGGCTTTCCTATGCCACTTCCAGTCTGCACATCCCAGATCCTCAGGGTGCAATCAGAAGAGCCAGAAACAATGTGTCTTCCATCAGGGGAGTAGGCAACAGAGTTGACACTCCTTGAATGTCCTGATTGTGGCTCCCCCACAGTACTCCTAGTCTGGGAATCCCAGATCCTCATGGTCTTGTCCCAAGAACCAGATACAATATATCTTCCATCAGGGGAGTAAGCAACAGACTGTACCAAGTCTGAATGACCTGAGAAGGGCTCTCCCACAGGATTCCCAGTCAGGGTATCCCAGATCTTTAGGGTTTTGTCATCTGAGCTAGACACAATATGTCTACCATCAGGAGAGTAGGCAATAGACCTGACTTGGCTTGAATGATCTGTGAGGAGCTCCCCCACAGTGCCCCCAGTCTGAGAATTCCAGGTCCTCACAGTGTTATCATATGAGCCAGATACAATGTGTCTTCCATCAGGAGAGTAGGCAACAGCCCAGACACTCCTTGAATGTCCTCTGAGTGGTTTTCCTACAGCACTCCCAGTCTGAGCATCCCAGGTCCTCAGGGTTTTGTCAGAAGAACCAGACACAATGTGTCTTCCATCAGGGGAGTAGGCAACAGAGTTGACACTCCCTAAATGACCTTTGAGGGGATCTCCCACAGGTTTCCCAATCTGGGCATCCCAGATTCTCAGCATGCTGCCATCTGAGCCAGATACAATATGTCTTCCATCAGGGGAGTAGGCAACAGACCTGACAGCCCCAGAATGACCTATGAGGGGTTCTCCTACAGCACTCCCAGTTTGGGTATCCCAGATCCTCAGGGTTCTGTCAGAAGAACCAGACACAATATGTCTTCCATCAGGGGAGTAGGCAACAGAGTTGATGCCCAATGAATGACCTGTGAGGGGATCTCCCACAGAATTCCCAATCTGGGCATCCCAGATCCTCAGAGTGTTGTCACCTGAGCCAGACACAATGTATCTTCCATCAGGAGAGTAGGCAACACAGTTTACAGCACTACCCACATCAGCTGTCCATAAGTTGGGACTCCACATTTTTCCCTTTCCAATACCAATAAGTGGCTGATTCCAGAAATGTGCATATAATGTTTTAGCCACATAGCTTTCTGTTGGGGCCCAGGATAATGCTGATATGTAAAGGTGTGGTGTGCTGGTAGAGATTGCTGCATAATTTTCAGTAAGGAGTCTGTACAGATCTTTGCAGGCAACAATAGCATGCATGTCAGATGACTGGTTAAAGCAGCAGATGTCAAGATTCATATGTATATAGTTTATGAAGGTCTGAACATACCCTATAATGCCTAGAGAAAAGCTCAAGTATCTCTATGCCTGATTTTAATCTTTTTATAATGCTCAGACATTCTAGCCAGTATAGGGCCTTTGGTCCACAAAATAAATTATTCAAGAACTCTTGCAGTGTGCTTAGACCACCATTTGGCTCAGAAGTGATGATGTGATGCATCCAGTATAGACAACTATACTGAAGGTACTGTGGAAGATATTCGGCAATTTTGACTTCAAGACCTGGAACACAACTGTTGAAGAGATGTGATGTCTTTAAATCACAAATGTTGAACTTCAACTGAGTAGACATGATTTGCAAGCATCTCTTTGCCAATATATAATCTATAATTCCAGGGTCAGTCCAGTAACTTCCAGAGTGTGTCTGAGTATTGATAAAGTCAAGGAAGGATGGATGGCAGACACGGATGGCTCCATCCTTTGAAGTATCCTTGTACAGGACTGCCTGTAGACAGTCAATGGCCTTCTCAATAATTTCCAAGTCTATGTCACTTTTAATAGCTATTGCAAACTCAAGGAGTGCACTGGCTGGTAGGGGTCTGTTCTTGGATGTACAGACAACAACACCAATCACAGCTTTGATAATCTGAGCATTCTTATGCCCTATAGATGCACCATCTAGAACAGTGGTGTACATTTTATCAAGCTCAACTTCTGGGTTATCCTCTAGAGTCTGTTTAAGGAGACTAACAACTGCACCCCTTACATCAAGCTGGGCCTTTATGAATTTGAAGGCTGTGCTTGTCCAAATAAAAAGGCCTGATGCCTTCAAAGCAAGATTTGTAATCTGACCCTCTGTAAGGCCTAGATTCTCTGCACAATGCTTTGTGTACTGCAAAATATCAGCTTGCACTTGCTCCGGAGCAACCCCAGTGTTGACATTTAAAACCCTGTAGTTTGAGTTAGGTTGGCGGAATACTTGTTGAAACTCTGTAAGAGGTCTGCTAGTAATGACCACTTTGAGCCACGGGACCAAGTCGGCGACTTTGGCAAGAAACCCAGCTAGCTCTGACCTCAGGTCCACAGAATCTCCACACTCGTCAAGGGCATCCACAACAATAACCAGAGGCCTTGGCGGTAAATCCTCACGCTCAACAGACAGGGAAGTCAAAGGATCCTTCATAAGCAGCCCAAATTGCCACTGCAGGCTCTGTGTGAGTTTTGGCCCATCTCCGCCTTGTATAACGGAAGCAACCATTGAACGATATGTCTGATGCCATTTTGAAAAATGCATTGCCAAGGTCGGAATGACATTCATCGGAACACGACACTCCGGTTCATCTTTCTTACAGAAGAAACATCCCAGAAGACACTGTTGCTCCTCAAACATACGGGCAACTGAGTTTGCAATCGCACTCTTCCCGGATCCAGCCATGCCATGCAACCAAAAAAGCCCCGGGCCAGCCTCAGAAGCACCCCACTCTCTGATCTGCTCCAGAACAGACACCCTTGTCCCTTCCAAACACCCCTTTCCTATGTCGTAGTAGGCTCGCTTCGCTGCACATAGCTGTTGAAGCTGGATATCCTCCGTGCGCATCCCTGGAGAAACGTTAATAACGGAAACACCAGCTTCGTGTTGGAATCACCTGTTTCAATGACAGACTTCCAAATCTCCGTCTTTACACACCAATCATAGGTCGCCCTCAGCCTTCGGAGCTCGTCCTTTGACAAATCTAATTCATCCTTGCGAGACGAGAATAGATCCCCTGAAAAGTCTCGTTCAGTACGGAATGACCCCCAAAGAGACAATGTCGCAATTTACCCGGCATTCCCTTCCCAGAATAGTCAATAACGAGTCCAGATATCTTACAGAAAAGATCTAGCATCTCGCTGATAGTCTGCCTCGTCCTGGCATTCGTTGCAGGAGCCTGCTCATTATCCCCGATGAACGGAAGGAGCGAGGCAACGTCTTTCATAAGCGCGGTGGCCTCATCGTGGCATTCCTGCTGCGCTTGAAATCGCTATACCAGATGTCAGGGGACGCAGTCTGCTGAATTTTCTGCACACGTTACCTCATACAAAACCCCGACGAGTAAGAAAGCAGCCTTGGCAGCTGGGTGGACCTGCATATATTCGGCTCCTCAGAAAAAACGAGGGTTAAGTCAGGGAACATAAACGTACATCGGAAGCGAGGTCGGTGAACTTCATGAGGACGGATATCGCCTTTCCAGCCTTGCCAAGAGATTCCAGGAGAACCTTTTTATTTCCGACCGCCGTCTGAGCATCTTGGACAAGACGCTCCGCGAGTTCGTCGGTCTTTGGCAGTGATCAGCGTTGAGCTCAGCCTGGGTCCGTAAACTTTCCTCACCGGTGATACAAAAGTCAGTTTCATGCGGGCTCGTCCGCTCGTATCTACGGTGAATTCGAAGATGAGTCTTTGGGCGTCAGTCAGATCGGAGGGGATAAGTCACCGTCTGCGGAGAACACGTCCTTTCCGATGACGTCTGCGGACGTGAGGGTCAATTCGAACGTTGCCGCGTCTTTGTTTCGTTTAATTTTGTGGACCTCTTCGACTGAGATTGAAAGGTCCGCAGGGAGCGAAAGACGCCTGTTGATCGATCAGCGTACGATTTTACCTTATTCGACCGTAGTTGCACTCACATATAGCTCCCTAGCTCCCAGTTGACAAGCTCGTCTTTTCTAAAGCGGCGGGACTTGCGCTCGTCCTCGCCCAACTTGAGTTTAACGACAATCGGGCGACGCGATTCGTTGTCTTTGAAATCGATTTCGACGGCTACGAGTACGGTGTTACTACGCCATCTCAGACGCAACGGAATCTCGAATCACCTTTGAGATACAGAATCCTACATATGCACAATCGCAAAATTCAGAATAAATCATGAAAATATTCTACAACGTGTCAACTCACTCCTGATCGGCCCCAGAATGGTTTCCGGGTTGCAACATGCTTGTTAAGTTTAGTTTGGTTGGACTGCTAGCGAGTTGTAACGAGACGACGATGGTGGTCAAGAGTAAGGCGCAAGCGTGCTCCTATCGATTTTGCAGCGTTGCGGCATCCTCTTGCCCAATCGGGACGTTTGAACCTCTTTAGCGCTGTGCTTTTGTAATCTATACGTAAGCACGCGCTAGGTCGCTAGTCGGCTAGTCGTCTCTCGAATCTGAACGGAAGAGTACACACAAGTGGTCGCGCATAAAAAAGGAAACGTTTTTCTCTACTTCGAGTTTTACAAGTTCAAAGAGTGGGCACATCGAACATTATTACCATACCGATATCCGTCCTTTGGAGTTAACGACTCCCCGAGGCAGCATCAGCCGTTAACTCAACATTCGTGTCTTCTCTCTACCGTCCCGCCCTCTCGCGACGACGAAGTCTCATTAGGGCGTATGCACCCTTCAGTTTGCTAAGCATTAGGATAGCTTAATAATCACACATTGTCAGCATGAATATACGAGTTATCCTGAATCGCGGAGAGGCACTCAGGCGGGACACCAAGGACTGTCACTTCTAGATGTAATCGGCATGTGCGCGGTTTTTGGAAGGGGGCACAGCGCGCTTTCGATAGTGCCCCGCTCGAAGATGGCCCGCCCAAAGTGCAGTTCCACGAAGAGTATCTTCCTGGGAGGAAGATTCCGTGTAAATTCTTCACGCCATGTCAAATGCGAAAAGCGGTGTCCTCCTTTGTACATGCAGGTGTCGAAGCTGGACGCAGCAGTGCGGCGCCGGCTCCGTCGTCGTCATCATCATCAAGGTAAGCATGGTGAAGGATAACATGTCATTGCACACAAATGGTGCACGCTCCCGGTGGAATCGCGCCAACGCCACGCGTCTGCGCCAGCATGCCAGTATGCACGGGTGACACGCAGTAAAGGAGAGCAAGAAGCGCACGAAAGGCGCAAACGCACCCGGGATTGGGAGTAACTCGCAGTCGAGCAGTCGACGAGCGCGAAGAGGTTTATGAGTGTCGTTGGCGCGATCCAGAGGTGGACATGGTCGAGCTAGGCTGCTACTTTCGTTCCGTAGTCAAAGCGAGGCCGTGATGATGGCGGGCTGACTTTCTCGTGTGATGGATGTAGGAGGTAAGTTACACGCGGGGATCTGATAGATGCTCGCAGCCTGCGGGTTGTGCGCATACAGGCAAGGTAGACCAAATTGCGAATCACAACATCGTCTAGTGTTGGTCACCGATCGATAGCTCGAAGGACAATCCACACGCTAAGAACTATGCGTTCATACACGGGACCGTCCACCCACGTCCTCGACTTTCGGGCTCACGATACGCTGATGTCTTCGTGGACCCCACCGACGATCCAGCTTTGATACCGGCCCTGCGTCGCGTGTCTCCGGATCGGCGGAGCTGCGCCAGTCAGCCCATGTCGGGAGATCGTAGCTATAGGAGATGCTGTATGCTCAGGACTTGACGTGTCCGGTGCAGCTGTTGGTGCTAGAACAAGAGCTTAAGAGTGGGACCGCAAAACCCTATCACCCTCTTCGGTGATGGTTTCCGTCTTGCTTCCGTCTTGTTCAGATGGTAGACAACAGGTAACCAAGGGTAGAGTTGGGAGGAGCAACAGACCTCGGTGCAAGATCGAAAACACCGGTTCCGAAGGCGAACTGAGAGACCCTAACTGGACCTGACGCGACCGGCATGAAATTAGTGTCAGCTAGATATCGATCACCAGTAGATAAGCAATATACGGGCAGACTTATCCACGTCGTCGATCGAGGTCCTTCTCTATGGCGGATTTGGCCAGGGCACTAATACGATTCACCTCGCTCGATTTATCCAACAGCCTGTCCTATGCCGTTGGAAAATGCGCAAGATATTTTTTCGTATACACCTGTGCAGCTCTCAAAGCTGAAACGGGCCAGACGCACAAGGGGCCTCCCATCCACTTCATATGACATCGTCCTGGGATGAACACCCTCCAAGGAAATTTACGCACGTAAGCTGACAGTCGATTGACACCAGAGTCGCCTGTAAGCCCGAGCCGAAAAGAGAAATCACAAGTACGTTCACTGGGAGTGAGTGTTATCTGACCAGTTGTTCTTGAAAATGCTAAAGGACGTGCGCTGAGTTGGGCAGCACACGTTCAATTGGAAGAGCCTCCTATTCTCCATCACCCGCAGGCCCATCCTCTACCGACAGTGTCGTGCCTGGTCCCGCCACACTCATGCCAGAAAGGAGTCCTGGCCTCTCGCACTATCGATAAAGTAAGATGACCCCACTTTTGCACTCTGGCCGGAACGTCTGCGACGTCCTCAGTCTGCGCGAGGGATACAGGGATGCGCCCGCGGGCGACGCTTCGAGGTACACAGGACGCGTCAGAGCGATGCGCGAGCAGCGCGGAACCGACGCCTCGCCGCTGGATGTGCGGGTGCGCAAATGGCATGCGATTGAATGAGAGTTGAAACGGGTCAGCACTCTTCCGTTACGTGGGTTCACAAAGGAGGGAGAGGCGGAGATACGCGCACAGAATGACAGTCCCACTTGTTCTTAGACTCTTCGCGGAATCGCGATCCTTCTTGAACGACTCGTCCGTCGACCTTCCGAAGTCGAAACACGCCGTAAGTCTTCCCGCAGGACATCTACAGAGGGGTACACGTAGTCGGCCCTGTCCACTTTCTGTTCAATCGAGCGCTAGTCTGATTGACCACACACGAAAGTTCGAGTTCTGCCATCCTCACAGCTCAGGGCGCGAACGCAGTTCAGAACAAGTCGTCATGCAGCTCGGATAAGTCGAGCCCGGAGCTGTAGATGTAACGCTTGCACCAACGAGAAAGCCAGAGAATGGGCGGAAACGATCGAAGGCTGCATTGCGGCTGCAGGAAAGTTTGCGAGATCAGCAGCGCGATGGAGATGGCTTGAGGACTGGGAGACCACAAATCAGTTGTATTTTCCGAGTGAAAGGCTGAGTCCAATTCTTGTCTGAATGCCGAGTTGGATGGGACCGTGAATCGTGAAGAATTGCGCTTAACGCGGTTCACCAATCATACGTGCATAATTGAGGGACATTGCCTGAGGCGTGAAAAAGTTTAAACGGCCAGAAAACGTTTTCATGCTAAATTCCGGTACCCTAATTCTGGATAAAGGCTCGCACGGTCTAGTCTATTGAATGTCCGCGTTTACACCGTCTGCGTGCCCTTCGACAACTCAGTCATGGGTGTTCCATGCGGCGCATACAGGGCGGACGTGCGCTTCCTCCATTGTTCTGACTCGTACCTCTCTCCTATCTATGCCGTGCGGCTCTTTAATTCGCGATGATTCACTGAGTACCGTAAGAAATAATGGCCTCAACCTACCCAGACGGCCCTGCGCTTGACGTAGATTCCATCGCCTCCATCGCTTCCATCGCCTCTCATCAAGGCAATACCGTGATTGCAGTCAACCAGACGCGCCACCGCGTCGACCTCGTCCAGTTCTGGGATATCCGTCCTGGCGAGAAGGTTCTCGAGCTCGGGTGCGGCCAGGGCGATTGTACGGTCGTACTCGCGAGCGCGGTGGGTGAGCGTGGACATGTTACCGCTGTCGATCCGGGTGCACTCGATTATGGTGAGTCGGTATATACACGCCAGCTTAACAGGTACTTACTGGTCGACCAAATTGCAGGTTCGCCCATGACTCTTGGCGAGGCTCAAGCACATATTAAAGCAAGCCCGCTCGGCGCACGCATCACCTTTGTCCAAGCCGATCCGCGCACGCACCTCCACTCCATCCTCTCCTCCGCCCCTCTCGTGGATGGATTCTTCTACGACACCGCGATCCTCTCGCACTGTATCTGGTACTTCGCTTCACCGGGCGTACTGCGCGAGACGCTCGCGCTGCTCTTCCGAACGGCGCGTCGAGTATGCATCGCAGAGTACGCGCTGACTGCAATGCGCGCCAACGCCACGCCGCACTTACTCGCAGTGCTCGCGCAGGCAGGGCTCGAGGCGTGCCGTCCAGTGGGCACAAGCAAGAGTAACGTGCGCACCGTGCTTTCTCCCGCGCGCATCGAGGCACTTGTACTCGATGCCGCCGCACAGTCTCAGTCTGAGGCGCCCAACAAAGGCTGGAAGCTCGTGCGCGCATGGACAAAAGCGCCGCTCCCAGAGCTCGAGGACGGGCGATGGGAAGTCGGCGCGGTGCGCGCGGCATCATTTGCACAGGAGGTTGACGCGCTCGTGCGCGAGGAACGCGAGCTGGCCGTCGTGCATGCGTATATGGACGCGGTGCTGGCGGGCTTCGAGGCCGTGAAGGCGTGTGGGGAGAAGATCGAGACGATGGACGTCTGGGCTGCCGTGTTTGATAGAGGGGACTAATGAAGTGTAAGTCTTCAGGCCAGCAACAAATTTATCACCAGAAGTCTTGAGGCGGTGTTGTGTACCTAGTAGCGGTCCGCACGAGTCATCTTTTATAAGCTACGTCTGGTGTGGAATTTACATATGTATTCGGATTATTTCCCGAAGCGACACCATTCGCGCCGACGACAACCCGGAAGACGACTGAATGAGAATCGGGCTAGGCCGAACGATTACCTAATCCGCGCCTGACGATCGACTCGATTTGCCCCCGAGTTTCAGTGGTGGCACTAGTGCTACTTATGTAGTACTGGTAGCCCGCTTGGAGCATGCAACCCTTCGGTATGACCCAGCTCCAGTGGCACACAACAGCCCAGGAGCGCCCTTTCTTCTAACCCACCATGCTCTCCGCCCTCAGTCTCAGCTTCGCCCTCCTCGCCTCCCAGCTCACTCCAGCCTCCGCTTACACCGAAAGCCCACTCTCAAAATACCTCAGCGCGTACGCTCTCAGCGACGTCTACTCAGGGCCCTCCTTCCTCTCCGGCTTCGTCTTCGAGACCGATCCGGACCCCACTCACGGCCGCGTCAACTACGTCGACTCTTCCCGCGCGCTCTCGGAGGGACTCATCGACGCGTCGCGCCCCGGTACGTTCGTCATGCGTGCGGACGCTACTACCGTGCTCGATCCCAACGGCCCTGGGCGCGATAGCATTCGCATCAGGAGCGTGAAGGAGTATACGAGCCACGTCGCAGTGTATGTTTCTCCCCTTTCTCTTGCTTGCGCTAGGCCGGCGTGATGGACCCTTTCTCAGGTTTGATATACGGCACATGCCACAGGGATGCGGAACTTGGCCTGCAGCCTGGGAGACCGGCGAGTCCGATTGGCCCGCACTCGGCGAGGTTCGTGTCCTTTCGTCTAATTCTTTAAAACGCGTTCATTTGATACCTTCGCTCAGGTGGACATCCTCGAGGGTGTTAACGACCAAGGTCCAAACGCGATGACGCTGCATACAAGCGCGAACTGCACGATGCCAGACAACCGCGCCATGAAAGGGTGCGTCCCCCTGCCTTCCTCTCACTTAATTAATTAACCGTCTGACCCACAGGACGCCCGTCCTTACCAACTGCGACGGCAGCACCAACGGCAACGCGGGCTGCAGCGTACACTCAGGTCTCACAACCAGCTACGGTCCCGCGTTCAACGCTGCGGGCGGTGGCTGGTTCGCTCTCGAGCGCACGTCGACCTTCCTGCGCGTCTTCTTCTGGTCACGCAGTGACAGTGGCAGCGTCCCGCCGGAGGTGAAATATGGTGCGCCCGCTGTCGACCCGGGTACCTGGGTACGTCTTCGTCCCTACAACGCTGCATTTCCTTTCGTATAGCCATATCGTCGTGTAGGGAACCCCAGATGCGCTCTTCCCGAACACGCAGTGCGATATCCCCTCGCATTTTGGAGGAAACAACATCATATTTGACCTCACATTCTGTACGTCGCCCGCTATATCGCTTTCTCTGAAAAACAAATGTTTACCTCCTCCGCTCGCGTTGCAGGTGGGGACTGGGCGGGCGACCAAACGGTGTACAGCGCCGCTGGATGCCCGGGGACGTGTGTCGGTAAGCACTCTCGATTCAAGGCAGTCGAAGCCTCACATTGATTCCTCTCGCTCTTGCAGACTACGTCAACAACAATCCTACTGCGTTCAAAGACGCGTACTGGGACGTCGCAGCTGTGCGTGTCTACACCCCTGTTGGCTGAGGTGATACTGGTGCGAGTGTTGCAGTGCGTTCTTTCGTTTCTTCCCCTCGTTCCTTTCGCCTCGGTTGGGAGGAGTTTTGACTACGTTCTTATTCGATTTGTTTTATTTTAAAAACGTCGTTCCACTGTGACAACAGTGTTTCTTCTCCCTTCCTGCGTTGTTAAAAGTCATTCATTTTTCACGAGGCGGGTAGTCTCGAATAGTCATTAGCTAGATAAAATGTGTATAAGTAGCATAGCAAGATTGTGTGTAAAGTACAATTTCCCCATCCCCAGGACCAGCCTCGCATAGTACGAATTTTAAGACTGATTTTAAGGGCGGTGACGTCATGAGATCGGCGTTATCCATGTCGATCCGGATTCTTTTCCCGGACCGGTACGGGCCACGCGCGTTCACTGCTTATCGTCGAGTAGCTGTGCGAATATAGGTGTCTATTTACTGAACCGTGTCTGCAAGTGCGTGTGCCACGGCGAGTTCAGGATTTGAGTTTAAGGTTTCGCGTTAGTACTTAGGACGGTGGGTGAGTAGTCCAGCCTTTTGGAGCCCTCTACTTGGGAGATCTGGGTGGGAGACGCGGGACACGAGATGTATGTGTCTTTCCATCTTGTTGCGAATCAGCGATATGATATTGAAAGGCGGACTGTGCGATACAGTGGCTTGCACGGCTACTCACACTGGCACGAGATACGCACGCAGGGTATCCCACCCGCACCCACATGCGCCCGTCCAAGTCATCCTAATCTCGAGCACACATAGAATCCTGTACAAATGACCGTAGAACAGCAGCGCGACATCCTAGATCACACGCTTGCGCTGCTTACAGCGTTCAACAACGGTGTGCGTCCGCGGGGGAGCGTCGCGCCATGGTGGGAGACGAGCCGGGAGGGTACGGAGTTACTGCTGGAGAGGGACATTGAGTACGGTGCGTTTTGTCTCCTTTTTGCATTCTGTTGCGTGGCGGGCGCGTGCTGGGTTGAGACCATTTGAGTATGGCGTATGAGTAAGTCCTATCGAGTCGAAACTCCGAGACTTGCTCGCCCTCATGTAGGTTAATAAATGCCCTAATAATTGGAGCCCACGTCAAAAGAAATGCCCTTTTGGGAAGAAGAGCCCTTGTACGTCGTCATTTATCGGTGATGACGTCGTTGCACAACTAACTTGCGTATATAAGGGTCGTCACAATTCTCCCCCCGTCTTACCATCTTGATCTCTTACCCCCACCTGCCTCTCTGTCCTTTTTGTCTCAATGATAATGCCTTCGGATCAGTTTGCACCAATCATAAACGGTCAAGTGATGAGTTCCAAACGACTTGCAGCAAAACCTCCACAGCCCGACCCGAACAGTGGCGTAGGACGTACACTTCTTGCCCAAGTTTCCAAAGTTCTCGATCTGCCCCTCGATCAACAGCATGCCCTTGCCGACCGAATTATGAATGAATCGAGCAAGCGCGACAAAATTGACATTAACAAATCCACTCAAAACGAACGACAATACACATTCTACTATCCAACCGGAGGACGTTAGCGGGTACGTCATCCACTCTTTCCTGCTCTCGTTCTGCTGACAATGTGCTTCCCCGCAGATGGCCGCATGTCTTGCTCATGCTAGTGGGTTCCGCCGTATTGGAGTCCAAAATGTCCAGATGTTCCTAATCCCGTCATTGCGCAGGAACGACTCTTCGAGTGGGTCAACACCCACGAGCACGTACATGCGCGAGTTAATCGTGCAGGGATTGATTGGGGGGTGATGCCTCCCTTTCTACTCCTGCCAAAAAGAGTCGGACGTTGCACCTGTTTAGATTTCGAGTATTCATCCGACGAAGTAGTTAGATCAACTGTGTATAAGTAGCATAGCGAGATGCGATGTAAAGTATAATTCCCCCATACCATCCCACACCAGACCAGACCAGCGCGTACGACTTTTGAGGGCAGTACTGGTGACGTCGTGAGATCGGCGGTTGGTGTCGATCCGGATCCTTTTTTCCGGACCGGTACGGGCCAGGCGCGCTCAGCTTATCGTCGAGTAGCTGTACGAACACAGGTGTCTATTTACTGAATTGTGTCTGTAAGTGTGTGTGCCGCGGCGAGCTCAGGATTTGAGTTTAAGGTTTCGCGTTCGTACTTAGCACGGTGGGTGAGTATTGTACTTATACGTAGGCTTGTGCAGAGGCCGTCCGCTTTCTGAGTTCTCCCCCGCTGCTCTCACCCACTCACTGGCGCTGCCGGTGTCGCTGATTCCTACTCTCAGCTTCAATTGAACGCGCGCCTCTTAGCGGTTGCACCGCAATCGCAAAACCGGCGAAGGAGCCCCGCAGGTTTGGACTTGTATACCCAGACGAGAAGGCAAAAGCGAACGTGGAAAGTGAAAACCAGAACCAGAAGCTGGAATCAAAGCAAGAAAAATGCCACGCCAGATCATGATCGGGTTCGGAGTTGACGTGGACGCTGTTGCGGGTTGGTGAGTTTTCTGGTTCGTAAAATGAGGTTTAGTCGGTATCGATCGGTACTGCGGAGGAGGGGAGAGCAAGACGCAGAACTGGATGCTGTCTGTACGTGAAGACGAATGCAGGTACTAACAATTTCTTGCTCAGGCTCGGGTCGTACGGTGGGGAAGACTCACCAAGCGATATTTCGCGGGTGGGTTCCCCTTCTTCTTTATTTTCCCCTCCCTTTCTTGTCTTGTCACCCTGTCCATCATTCTCGTCACGAGGGAGGGGGCAAGTAGCGGTGGCCGGAAACTCAGGGGAAAAGGCAAAGATACGGTGACTGACTTGGCAAAAATGGGTGTTCGGACCAATAGGGCATGTACGCAGGCGAGGTTGGCACGCCGCGCCTCCTCCGGCTTTTTGAGAAATATGGGATCAAGACGACGTGGTTCATTCCTGGTGAGTCTTCGGGCGTCGCCTGTAGTCCAGCCTCTGGGAGGTCCTCTATTTGGGAGAACTGAATTGTACTCGATTCTTGCCCTTTTCTGCGTCCTTGCCTTGGTGACCACAGGACACAGCCTGGAGACGTTCCCGGAGCAGATGGCTGCAGTTCGAGATGCGGGACACGAGATGTATGTGTCTCTCCGTCTTGTCTCGAATCAGCGATATGATATTGAAAAGCGGGCTGTGCGATACAGTGGCTTGCACGGGTACTCACACGAGGTACATACGCAGAGTGTCCCACCCGCACGTCCAACGTACCCTAACAACGAGTACATATAGAACCCCGTACAAATGGCCGTAGAACAGCAGCGCGACATCCTCGATCACACGCTCGCGCTGCTGACAGCGTTCAATAACGGTGTACGTCCGCGGGGAAGCGTCGCGCCGTGGTGGGAGACGAGCCGCGAGGGTACAGAGCTGTTGCTGGAAAGGGGCATTGAGTATGGTGCGTTTTCGTACATACTGTTGTGACGGACACGTGCTTACTCGTCGGTGGGTTAAGACCATTCGAGTATGGCGCATGAGTAAGTCCTGCCGAGTCCAGATCGCGGAATAGAAACATGAAGGGGAGTCCTGGCTGACTTGGGCGGCCGCGCAGCTGCCAGGCGTACTACCTCCGCGACGAGGACACATGGACAAAGATCGACTACAGCGCGGCAGCACACACGTGGATGAAGCCTTTGCAGCGCGGGAGGGAGACTGGGATAGTCGAGATCCCGGGGAACTGGTGAGCTTTTGTGTAGTGATATCATGTCCGCAATGTACCCATACAACGTGGATTGGGTCGATGAAGGTACTTAGATGACTTGCCACCTATGATGTATGTGCACTTCGGATTTTGATTTCGGATCCGGGCTGGTTTCTGATGAAGTTTTGTAGGTTTATCAAGAGTAGCGCTAACTCTCATGGATGGGTGTGCTTCGCCGCTGTCTCTCGGGCTACATGCTCGTCTCTCATGCATCCGTCTATCTGCAGGTCAACACCCGCGACGTAGAAGACATCTGGAAAGACACGTTCAC
>JAKOPK010000256.1:0-14502 GCA_024195185.1 Coniferiporia weirii
GAGTTGGAAAGAGGGTGGGAGCGCAAGAGAGGCGTTCCATGATTTTTTGAAGTTGGCGTAATACTATGCACCAGTTAAGGTCTGCGAAACATATAAATGGCTGTAGTTTCGAATTTTTCGAATACGCAGTATTCTGTGAAGTTAATTAATTCAGACGTAGAGATACGAAGTGAACTTTGTTGGGCGGATCAGGATTACTCAAGCCGATGGCGGGCCGCCGGCATCGGGCTCGGCGGCAGCCGCACGTGAAACCCTATGGTGTAGCGACGACCCGGCACAACTAGCATTGGACCTCAACACCGACGATGTCCAAGCACAGGCTCTCTCCAGCGCCTCTACCGCCCGCCAAGCGGCAGCACGCACGCGCAGAGCAGAAAATCTCATCCTCACTCCTGCTTAACTTCGACGCTTCTCTCTACGACGAGCTCGTGCTCGTTATCTTCTCACACCTCTCATGGACCGACCTCTGTGCGATACAGCCCATCAACCGCCACTGGGCCCGCCTTGCGACTGATAACCAGGTACTTAACTTCGTTGTTTAAAATTGTCGAGAGAGGAAGCTGGAGTTGCCCCGACGTTTCGTAGTTGTGGAAGGCGCAGTTCATCCGTGAGTACGGGCGGTTGCGGCTGAGAGGGTCGCGGGGTTTTGTCACTAGGAGGGATGGGCGCGAGGTGAAACCTATGCCGCATAGGTCGAAGGAGGATGACCATATAGATTGGAAGTGGATGTTCCGTATAAGTTCGAACTGGCGGAAAGGTGTGAATCACTCTTGTGATTTGTTTTACGAGCGATCTAATCTGTATTCAGGGCGTTGCGAATTGGAGAAATTTGTAGAACCCACTATATCTCCATCATCCCTCCGAGACGCGCTTCACAGTTGTACGCTCCTCGCTGGTCCTTTAACGTTTACGACATCTTCAGAAGAATCTCCGTCGCCTCCTGTTTATCTCCATCGACGAGACTCGGCTCCATACATGCTGAAGGGCAAACATAGAGCGAATACGTCAACACGCATAACTACCCTTGCGTTGGACCAATCTCCTCCTTCTCTTGGAGATTCCACACTTCGAATTGCAGCTTTCTATGACACAGGAGAATTCACTATATTCTCTATTGACCATGGTTCGCCACAGCATTCTCGGAAGTCGATGAGCTACTGTCCCTACGCAAGAAACGAGCGGACATCGCCCATCCGGCAAGCGGTGTATCATCACCCACTGCTCATTACTCTATCGCAATCTTTCCACTTATCCTTATATAATTTATCAAGCGGCACTATTGTTCATTCCCAAACGCTCACGTCGTTCACATCGTTCCTTCCGACTTCGATGGTTCTGACTCCAGGATCAGGGAACTATAGACTTGTTCTTGCGTACTCTGCGCCGGTGTATCCTGCCCACTGGAACGCGGCGGTTACTGTGCTTACGATCGCATCGTGCGAATCCGCCACTTCCGGCGCATCTCCAAGCAGGGACGACGCTTTGGACTCGGCTCGTCCGTGCACTGTGATCGCTACGCAGACTGTGCGCTCGTACGACGTCCCCTCGGGCTGGATTGACGAAAAGGCGCTCCGTCTGATGCAAGAGCAGTGGGGGCGCAAGGTCGCTCGTGTAGCGGACACGCAAACGGATGGGAAATGGATGGTACTCGCTCCAGCAGACCGGTTGCCACTCTCATCCTCCCGCACAACGCATTCAAGCATCGGAACGACGTCGTGCGCGCTGCAGCTATACCGTTTGTACCTCCCGTCGTCGCTATCGTCGACGAGGAGTGGTACAGGTAAGAGTCTGCAGTCGTCAGGCTCTCTGCGGATGACTTTCGTGCGTATGCTGCATGGGCATACGGGCCCTGTAATTGCGGTTGCGGTTGCGGATGGGCGCTGTGTGAGCCTTGGTGCGGACGGGAGTCTGTGGGTGTGGGATCTTGAGAAGGGCTGGGGCGTTGAGGTGCAGGCGCCACATCGGGCTGTGCGCGCGGGCCCGTATTCGTCTGAGCACGACGGAGAGGATGCCGCTGCCGACGTTTTTGGAGACGGGGAAGTGCCGATGGGGACGCCGCTTGGGGCTGTGGTGTTTGACGAACGGAGGATCGTTACTGCTGACGCGTATGGAATTGAGGCGAGGAGGTTTGATATTTGATTATTAGACGTGGACGTTGGTCGCCTCGTCTTTCGTCTTGCATGCTCGGCTAAGTTGTATGTTTATTGACCTCCGATTGAACGGTGGATGTTGTAATTCCGTATTTTTATGTGTATAATACATGGTTGAGTGGTTTGTTGGGCGATGGATGGTGATGTTTATTCACTTTGTAAGTCTCGAATTTCACTTGGCAGCCCGAACAACGGACCCGACTAAGCAGCCCGACTCGGAGCGTGACTAGTAGGACTAGTTTTCCAAGGGGATGTGCCAAAGTATTGCGCCCAAAGAGTGGACAACCTGTATGCGCGCGGAGCCGGGAGTTACTTTAATACGCGGAGCTTTGTTGGGTCTGGCCCACTCTGGGCTCTGAAAAAAAAACGCGGGGGTGCGCCCGGCTGTTGCTACGCGAGCCAGTACGTGAGCGCGCGTTGACTCTCCGCCGAATATGGTATGCGTTGGGCGCTTGTACCGCTTTGCCAAGACCTGGAAGTCGGGTTTCCGAATGCTTGCTAGTGCGGAGATCGCGATTCACGATCGTCTGCAACGCCATCGCAGCGACCTTGAATATGTCAGTAGTACTTATGACGGACGGGCTTTGTTAATTTAAGGGTGATGGATCCGTTTGACGCGTCGCAGCGTCGCCGTGTTCCTCCGGTCGACCGTACACGTCTGCCCTTTTTCTTTTCTTTTCCTTTTTCCGAGCGTTTGTAACTCGAATGTATTGGAGTTATTAATACTCCCACGTCACTCATTTGAGTAATTACATCCGCTGTGTAAGGCGACTCGCAGACTCTCAGCCTCCAACGCAACCGCATCGTTTGATGAACTAACATTCGTTGATCAGAGAGCTGAGATTATGGGACTTTTAATCGGCGGAGTTGAAAAGTTATTAGACAAGAGACGGAACCGGGTAGCAAATCAAGAAGAGCATCGGCAAAGTCGTGAGGCCGTATAGAGCTAGACCTGCGAACCCTCGTCCGTTCGATCGTACCTGGGGGCCGCAGTGCGCAGTGCTACGGGCTGCCGGAGGCGAGTTCGTGGCTGCACTTTTCCTTTCTGATTGGGCACCGGCTGTGGGGATCAATAAAATCACCTATTTACGAATAAATAAATAGACGCCTATCAGCGGTGTTTGTTTCTTTTACGGAATAGGAAATTAACTGGGCCTCGGCATGGCCGGCACCGACCGAGCTCTGAGAATCGCCCGCACACCGAACCCATAATCAGCTCATTCCCTCCCGGCTTCCATCTCTCCCGTCGTCGTCGTCGTCCCCCTCCTCCGTCGCCAACGCCCCCTCGCACGCACGCTTGTCGCCAGACAGCCTCTGCGCTCTGCGCGACTGTCCTTCGCTCTTTACGCTCTTATCCTCATGGCCTCACACCCTCGTTTCGCACCTTACGACTCCTCAGATGTCCCGATCCCGACGACTCGCGCTCCCGCTACCTCAGGCACTATCCGTCGCACCAAAACACTCACTCGCCCAGAGCGAGGCGTTGCCCCCGCCCCGCTCATAAAGCCTGCCATCCCCCTCCTTCCCTCTTCCTCCGGTACGATATCGGCCGCCGATAGCTCAGGGTGGGATGTTTGGACTGTATTTTCACGCGTTGTCACCTTTTGGGCCCCCAGCGCGCTTCTCAGCTCCGTTGGCGGGCTCAAGGACAAGCTCGTCCGCCAGGCATGGAGGGAAAAATTCGCGTTATGTTTTATCGCCCTCTTGCTCGGCGGCGTTGTTGGTTTTACGACGGTGGGAATGCAAAGGGTCCTCTGTCCGAATGACACCTCGAACAACGCCTCGCGTTTTTCGAGCAAGGGCTCCGTGGAGGGTTCAGTCGGCGTGCAGGGCTATCTGTTCGTCGACTCTTCCAAATCACCAAGTACAATCACGCAGCTCGCACAGAATCCTGGCCAAGATATCACCACTCTTTTCACCCGTAGCGCGTCTGACTTTCCCGCGTGCTCCGGACTCAGTTTCCGCATCGCTCTCGACACCCCTTGTAATTCACAACTTAATTGCACACTTGGCAACCTGAACTCTTCTTCAACATTCTCGAGTCTGGGACTCACAAATCAATCTCTTCTCATCGGGTATGACTGGGGCCAGGTGGCTTCATTAAACAACTACTTCGTCATCGACGGCGCCGTGTTGAACATGGACCCTTACATGACCCTCCATCCAAACCCGATCAGCGGAGACGACGTAGACGTTGCTCTGCGTACGCTTCTTCAAGTGCAGTCCGGTGCAAGCGGAAGAGACGGGACGCGCTTGTTCTATGGTCGCCCCGACATCATGTCGGCCGTACCCTGCTTAAAAGAACGCTATTACGCGGGCAACATTGGTAAGGTCACTCCGGGTTGTTTCGTGTCGCAGCTACTCCTGTATGCTGGCCTGATTGTCATTCTCGGTCTTGTCCTTGCCCGCTTCGCGATGGCGTGCATCTTCAATTGGTTTTTATCCGCGAAACTTGCTGGCCCGCCATCTTCTATGGAGCTCAGCCGGTCTGCGGTCAGTCCCGCAGTCCTCCCTGAGGGAGCAAACGTCGCTGTTGACAACCGTACGGGCACTGCGCCGTGGGTGAACGGTGGTGCCCGTCTTACCAAGAACGGGAGAGTACCGCCTAGATCACTTAAGCCCTCAAATTCATCTACGACCCTCGTTGGTGGATCTGACTCGGGCGCTTCGCCCACGATCACCCTCGCCCAAATTGGCGCCGAGCTATTCGCGGTCTGTCTCGTCACTTGCTATTCAGAAGGCGAGGACTCGCTCCGTACGACGCTAGACTCTATCTCGCGCACGGAATACTCTGACCGCCGCAAGCTGCTCTTCGTCATTGCGGATGGTATGATCACGGGTGCTGGTGAGAAGCGCAGTACGCCGGATATCTGTGTTAGCTTGTTGGAAGCGGATCCGCGCTTTGGGAATCCCATGCCAATGAGTTACATGGCTGTCGGCTCCGGGGCGAAAAGGCTGAACAGAGCTATGGTGTATGCCGGCCATTATAGTGCGTTCTTCTCCAGTTGACCTCTTTCCACCATACTGACATTTCTCCGCAGCGGTTGCTGGACGTCGAACCCCAACTGTTATCGTCGTCAAGTGTGGCACCGAGGAGGAAGCGCGAACGGAAAAGAAGCCAGGCAATCGTGGCAAGCGCGACAGCCAGCTTATCCTGATGAACTTCTTTTCTCGTGTCACGTATAATGATCGCATGACGCCCCTTGATTTTGACCTTTTCCGCAAGCTGCAGATTCTGATGGGCGTCACACCGGATTTTTTTGAAGTCTGTCTGATGGTATGTCACCTTTCTTATCGATGATGACAAGTCCTAAAAGCGCCTTCAGGTAGACGCCGATACGAAGGTCTATCCGGATTCGCTTAAATACCTCGTGAACTGCATGCACCATGATCAGATGATCATGGGTGTTTGTGGCGAGACGCGGATAGCAAACAAGCGACAATCATGGGTAACCACGATTCAGGTCTATGAGTACTTCATTTCGCATCATCTTGCCAAGGCGTTCGAGTCTGTCTTCGGTGGTGTTACGTGCCTACCGGGCTGTTTCTCTATGTTTCGCCTCAAGGCTAGGAAGGCGACTGGTGATGACTGGGTCCCGTTGATCACGAAACCTGAGATTGTACGTGAGTACAGCCAATGTGAGGTGACGACATTGCATCAGAAGAACCTGCTTTTGCTCGGGGAAGATCGCTTCCTTACGACGTGCCTCTTGCGCACGTTTCCCAATCGCAAGATGATGTTCCTCCCACAAGCTAAGTGCCGCACGGTGGTACCGGACACGTTCTCGGTGCTGCTCTCGCAGCGGCGGCGGTGGATCAACTCAACGATACACAACCTAATGGAGCTTGTGCTTGTGCAGAACTTGTGTGGCACATTCTGCTTCAGTATGCAGTTTGTTGTGCTCATGGACTTGGTGGGGACGACGGTGCTGCCGATTGCGATTGCACTGACGTACTCGCTTATTGTTGGGATGGCACTTGATCCTCCAAAGACCTTCGAGGAGGCCATTCCGCTGATCATGTTGCTTGCGGTCATTGGGTTACCGGCGGTGCTTATTCTGATCACGACGCGCAAGGTGGTATACATTGCTTGGATGATGGTCTATTTGGTGGCGCTTCCTATATGGAACTTTGTTCTTCCTGTTTACTCGTTCTGGCACTTTGATGACTTCTCCTGGGGTGAAACTCGGTACGTGGATCCTTGCTCATGGCTTCCGCGTTGTTATTTGACTGATTCATTGTTACAGAAAAGTAGAAGGTGAGGCTAAAGATAAGGGGCACGGAGACGGTGGAGGAGTCTTTGACGGTGCGACTGTCCCAATGCGAAGGTGGGAAGACTGGGAACGGTCCCGACTCCGAAAAATTAGACGGGAAGAGCGGCGGCGGCGCGAGTTGGAACGTGCTTTCCCCGTGGGATACAATTCGGAAAGCGGCAACCTCAATGTCCGTTCGGAAGTTTCAAGTCAATATGACGGTTCCGATACCGTTTCTGTTGCTTCTTCCGACGACGATCACTGGGGCCCCCAAATTGGCGCGTATAATGAAAATAGTTCCGCGTATCCTCCACCACCGACCGGCGTTTTGATGCCGCGAAACGAATTATTGCATGCTGCAGGGACGGTCGGCGCTGCGGATCTGGAGGCGATGCTCGAAGTGGGATTCGACGACCGGAATCCGTCGCGGCAGAATCTTCTGCAGAACTCATCGAGCTCGAGTACGAGCCTGCCGCGGTACCAATTGTCGGACGGGCGGTCGGGCAACTCGTATGCGCCGCTGTCGCGGACAGAGGGTGGACCGATGCCGGCGACGCCGGCGGTGATGTCTCCGATGACGCCGACAGGGCCGAATGGGATGAGCTCTGGGGTAGGCAGCACGCAGACACATGCGCGGAAGCGGAGTGGAGGTCGTGGGGGTCCGCCGAACACTTATGGACCATTGGGCCCGCTGGATCCAGGAGCACATTTCTGATTACGACGCCACGGCACGTTTCGTTTCGTTTCTCTTTCCCTTTTCCCTACCTCCTACGTTCTTCAAGCACTTACACAAGCACTGCCCGGACACAACTCTTAACTACGCTGCTCTCGTCTCGACAATCGTATCCTAATCTAGCACTCCCTCTTGCACTTGATTCCCACCGATGATTATACCTGGCTTTTCATCCGTTTTGTTTTTTTCTCCCTTTCACTCTTCTGCGGACGCTGCATCATTCCGGGCCCTAATATGCAATTCCTCTATTTTATTTTCACTTCGTCTGTTCCGTCTGTCCTGGACGGGCGGCCAAGACCCATGATTGGGTTGCGTTGTTTGAACATGTACATCTCCAGACGGCGTGTCTGCCATCCTTGCACCACTACATACATACACTCCTGTGACCCCCCGCGCCCTCGTTGCATGTCGGTACTACTATAGCTAGCTCGTTGTTTGTCCTGCACTCGGATAATAAATAGAAATTGCAGATAGCCTCGGATATAGAGCGACGTCGATCCGCAGCACCCGGATGGATACCTGTACGGAAGCAATAATATTAATTGGACATGCGGGGTTGAACATGTGCTAACTGGATTTGTACACTTTACTTGATCTGTTGGGACTCGATTAGCATTTTTAGTTTGTACCATTAACAATTGAGTAGACACGGCAACTGGCGAGCTTCCAATCAGACGCCGGTGGCTGCCGCGCCCAGAACGATCCTCGTCTGCTTCCAGCCTTGAACATCTCCAGCCTCTTGCTCTTGCTCTCTCTCTCTCCCCTGCCATCGTCGTCGACGCTGCACTATGCTCGTAGCTGCGCACCCTGCGCTGCACACACAGCCCGCGTCCACCACCGTGCAAGCCCAGTGTCTGCAGCTCGATGCATTCCCCGGTCCCGCCCCCGTATCTGTTCAACCCGTCTTGCAGGCCCAAGCACCCCCAGCCGTCCCTGCGCAGGTAGCATCCGACGCGTCTGGCTCCGCGTCTGTGTCTGCGTACGAGAGGGTCATTGCCGCCCAAGTATGTCTGACCTCTTTTCGATTTCCATCTCGCCGTTCGACTCATCGCGACCTCTCCGCCTGCGTTTTCAGCTCGCGCACTTGGCGTCGCAGCACCACGCGAGCGAGTACAGTAAGCTCAAGTCTGGCTCGAAGGGTGAGCACCCGATTTTATCGTCTGTGTGTTTTTCGAGACGCTTATCGGTGTCGTGTGTGCGGTGCAGGCCCGCCTGTCGCGTACGTGCCGCTCTCGCTGCAGAACCCCGCTCTCGTTCACGTACTCCGCGTCCATCAGGCGGCGTGTGCGGAGAAGCAGCAAGCGTGGTGGCCTAGCGATCGCGAGTCCGGGAGCGCGTCGGACGAGTCGCAGGATGTCCTTCTGACGCCCGAGGACGAAGTGAAGCCGGAGGGCATCCCGGCCGTCGAGGTCGGGAGCCACGAAGAGGAGCACGTGCTGCCGGCGATGATGCTACCTCCGTCGTCGAATATTCAGAAGGAGATCTCTGCGGCGATATCGTCGCAGATACCATGCTTGCCCGTGCCGCCTCTGATGCACCACTCTGCTAAGACGTCTCAGACGCACCCGATAAAGTTCGTTTATGTGTTGTGTGGCTTTGCCTCGTGAGCGCCCGTCATCTGACGTACTTGTTCTTGTAGTGTATCCATGGTGATCCCGTTTGAGATCCTATCAGCTGTCGCCTCGCAGCTCACGCGGGCGTCGAAGGCGTCACCCACTATGTTTCGCTTACCGCAAAGCTGCTATCTGGACCGCGTGACTGCTGTGGCCGTGCCAGTCGCGCATAGATTCACGCCTTTTAATCGACCAGCGAATACCCCGTTTCTGCCGCCGTCGCGCCAGGGAGCCGCCGTTTCGTTCCATGCTCGTCCGCCGGTGGTGTGGGGCCAGCCCGAGGGCGGCGTGCTTCTGCAGGAAGCACTACAGGGTGGCTTTGCGTTTGCCCCTCCCGGTGTACCACCGCCCCCTCTTTCACAAATACCGGAGAAGGACGCCGCTCCCGCACCTCCTCCTCCATTCTTCGTCCCTTCGCAGGCACTTCCTGGTGGGTTGATGACCGAGTCGCCGCCCGTGCCCGTTCCGGCGGTGTTGCCACAGCAGAATCCTCTCTTGATTCCGGCGCCCCCGAGTCCCCCGACCGGCGTGATAAGGCGCGCACCGCGGCACGAACGCGCGATGTCTGCGCCACCCTCACTCCAGCTTTTGCGGGGGACGCAGCGCAAAAGTGCGAAAGAGTTGAATAAGGGCATTCCACGCAACAGGTCGAACCCTGAGGTCACCGCGCCCTTTGATGCATCCGACGTCCCTCCTTCTGTCCTGGATGCGACTTCCGATGGGAAAACAGAGAGGGATAGTTCGGATCCAAACGCTCGGCAGGGGGCGTTTCCATCACCGCTAGGCGTGTCCTTTGCCCAAAATACTGCTCACGTTGGGAAACGTGGTTTGATGCTTTCTACGCCTGCATCACTGTCTAGGCCGATACTGGAACAGCGTGGGACGTTCTTGTCTTCCTGCATCCCGGACGCGCCTGCCCCCGTGCAGCGTCTAGGAAATATGTTCCTGAGCTCGTGTCCTGGAAAGAAGGGTTAGTGCGACGCTCTGTCTGATTTAATACTTATCACTAATGATTGTTTCTGATTCTGTTTCAAAAGTGCGCCTGTCTGGGCCTGTGAAGGGGCGTGGTGCTATTTGCAGGGACCTGCGTGCAGACCTCAGTCGGGTCAAAAACCTCGGTGTCGGGTGCATCATCTGGTTCGTGTATCGACTTGGTTTTGTGGGTTTGATCTTCGTGGCATTTACATTTAACCGCTTTTAGTTGCTTGAACGACACCGAGCTTGATTACCTCGGGGCGTCGTGGTCGGATTACTCCCAGGTCGCGAACGATCTGGGTTTGGACGTGCTTCGGTATGTGTTTAACCCCTTTCCCCCCGCGAAATGGTACTAATCTATTTTACATTGATAGAATTCCAACTCCTGAAGGCCTCGCTCCGCCTTCACCCGAATCCGTTGATACACATCTTACCCGACTCATCGAAACATACACACTTCGCGGAATCCCTATCCTTGCTCACTGTCGGGGCGGCGTCGGACGTGCTGGGCTCATCGCGTGCTGCTGGATGCTCAAGCTTGGCCTCTGTGGCTGGAAGGATCCGGACCTCTGTGCGCGTACGCATGATGCGGGCGCGAATATGGTGCCGTCGAGTTTCTCCCCGCTCGCTGGTGCAGCTGCGCAGGGCGCGTCGAGGCCCTCGACGTCTTCGATTGACGCTCCCTGCACGACGGATGCGGCGCTGCAAACGACCGCGGTACCGCGCGTGTGTCGCGCGACGGTGCAGCTTGTCGAGCGCGTGATCACAGTCGTGCGTCGCAGGCGGAGCTTGAAGGCCGTGGAGACGTATGAGCAAGTCCGCTTTTTGGTGGATTTCGTTGAATACCTCGACGCTCGTGCGAGTATTGATTGCGATCTTGACTAAATCTGCTGTTGGTCCTGAATCGGTCATCATCAACCTGCGACACGGCCCCAGCGTATGGCCGACTTGTTTCAATGCAAATAGAGTCCTAAATGGCGCAGGTTCTTTCCCACTATGCTCTTCATTGTCTCATCTTTCTTGCAATTGTGTCCTTATTCCTCACATCCATATCCACCACCTCTAAGACACCGTCTTGCATGCGGAACCTACGCGCTCGCGTTGTATTTCTATTCCGCAGTGTTTGTTTTTTCTTTTCCTTTTTTCTTCTTTGCTCTTTCCCTATTCCTTCTGGATTTGGGAAATTGCACATTTGTAAATGGATACGGCCTGTCCGAAGGCTGTTCGGCTGGTCTTGCGCTGTCGATGGTAGTCTTCTTGGTCCTGCTTTTCTTTATTTCTCCTTTCTTTCTCGTTCGTCTGCTTTTGCATACATACATTAACGCTTAACTTATAATTTGGATTTGGATCCCTTGGTACATTTCGCGCTCCTCCCCTACCCTGCGCTGTGGAATATACTTGTACATACACATACACTTATCGAAAAATCATGGGTATCTTCGTTGCGCGGATTATCGAGTTGATATAAGCTAATTCTGGATGCTAGTGGCTATCGACGCCGATATTTGGCGCGCCGATCCCGTCTTGATCTACGCGGCTTCAAGTTGCAGACTCAATCGACGTATCGTGCATCCGAGTCGCGGTTCATCTCATCTCTACTCTCACCTACCTAGAGGACGCGGTCGGGCCACGCAAGGCGAACGAAACTAGGCATGTCGGCAATCATCAAGACTAAGCTCAAGGCTGCGAGGGACGCGCTGGGGAAGAAGGACTTTGCGAAAGCGCGCGACGCGGCCGAGGACGTCCTCTCGTATGAGGCGGACAATTATAACGCGTGAGTGAGCTCTTTGGTCCGGACTCCGTGCAATTCCTTATAGGTTTTGAATTGGACTCCGTTTTTTTTGTGGGGGAAGGACGGTGTTTTTGGGCCTTGCGCTGCTTGAGCTTGGGGAACTTGAGCAGAGTGAGAAGGTGAGTTCTGAGCCTTGGGTTGTGATGCTGAACTTGGAGCACTAGGCCTTGTTGTCGGTATACGCCCGAACTGATTACGGTTTCTGACTTTCTGGCTTTCTGGAGATAGACGTACCAGCGCGCGATCAAGGCGCAACCCGCGCAGGTGCTCGCCTGGCAGGTGAGGCTCCCTCCCTCCCTCCCCCTCTCCCTGATTCCCGTGCTACCCCGAAATCGATCTGAGCGGCGCGTTCTACATTTTTTATTTTTCAGGGACTTGCGAGGTTCTACGAAAAGACGGAGAGGTGGAGAGAATATGCGGAGACGCTGCGCGCGCTTGTGGACTTGTATGCGCGGAGGTGAGTTGGGGATTGCTGCTGCTGCTGCTGCTACTGTGCTTGAAGGCCGGCGTTACTGAACGGGTGGGTGTGTACTGTGTATAGTGAAGAGGCGACGAAGTGTGCGGAGAATTTGATGAAGTATATCGAGCTCAGGCGACAGCGGGGCTCTAGGAAGGAGGTAAGTAGTCCTGTTCTAGCAACACACGGGGCAATTACACACACACATATATTCTACCTTGATACCCAGGTCGTCGACGCGCTAACGCTGCTCCTGCCTTCTTCCCCGCTCTACACCGCGCTCAGCGTGCTGCCTCCGCCCGACCCGACCGCGCCGACGGCGACGACGACGCTGCCCGTGCAAGCCGCCGTGCACAACGCGCTGCCGATCTTCGTGGAAATCGTCGCGCTGACGGAGACGGATGAGGATACGGGGCTCGCGGCGGAAGTTGAGCGCCGCCGTACGCGCCTTGATGCGGCTGCTGCAGGGCCTGAGGCGGTGCGCCGGGAGGTAGGACGCGCGATTTGGGGCGAGTCGAAGGTGGGTGTTGCCCCCTGCCCCTCTTTATTTATTTACTGATGGACCTTTCCTTCTCTTCTAACACGCAAATCTGTGGGACGCGTGCATAGCTCCCGGAGCTGTATAACGAGATTATAAATCACCCGTACACATCCGATGAGCTGCGCCGCGAGACCGAGGCGAAGCTCTTACGGTATCTGCACCGACTACGCTGCGCTCTCGCGGTCAACGGAGACGGAAGCACACTGAAGCTGAAGCTCAAGGAGGAAGTACAAAGCCTGATAGATGGTGTTGTCTTGTTGAATATACCCGATGGGCTGGCGTGGACGCTGTTCATCGAGGGTAAGGACGTAGATTCTGTCGGTGCGTCTATATTTTTCTGTCGTGTCGTGATGCGTTAAATCCGTTCTTTTCTAAATACGTGGATGGTTTGTCTAAACCTGACAGAGGGCTGCGATTTTGATGTCCTCCGTCGATTCGTGAAGCTTTTTGAGAACTCCCCACTATCACAGGCGATTCGTGGTTACTTCCTCTATAATGCGATGGCGATAAAGGACGAAGAAGAGGACGAGGACGAAGAAAAAGAAGAAAAGCGGGACGAAATGGAGGATGTCGACCCTTTTGACATCGTTTTGGTATTGTTTCGCTCCTCAGTTCCCGATTGTGACTAGTAATAACTCAGCGTACCTGTAGAAAGCCAGTATAGACCTCCCCGACTCGATTCTCGTGCACCGTATGCTCTGTGACGTTTACGCATACGAGGAGGACCATCAAAATGCCATCTCAACTGCTGAAAAGGGATTACAGCTTGTCCGTCGTTTCGAATCTGACACGGCAAACAAGCTCACTCAGTAAGCGAGCATATTCGTACTTTGAACGCCTGCTGAGATTCTATAGAGTACGAAAAGCATTTAATGTTGTCCTTGCGACGGGCCTTGTGCATCTCTTCTCCCCAAAGCACCATATCCGAGCCAATCGCGTTTTGGACGATGTCCTCTCGTTCGAGCCGAACAATGCGGTTTGTCTCATGGGCCGTGGATATGTGCTGCAGACGGCGCAAAAATGGGCTGATGCAGCGGAACTGTTTTTGAAAGTTGCGGAACAGCTTCCCGATGACGTAGATGTGGGGCTCGTCGCAAGGGAGCAGCACGCATGGTGCCTGGGGGAGGAGGGTGAATTGGACGTCGCGGTCGAGGAACTTCAATCCGTGCTCGATCGACTCGAAGATTTGGACGGCTGCGAGGAGAGGAAGGCACGGGTTTGGTGGCGCCTTGGGCAGTGCTATTGGCGTCTTGGAGGTATGGGGAACTCTATAGAATGCTCTTTAGATATTGATAATTATTTTATCCAGATGAATCTCGAGAAAAATCATACAGCCATTTTATCACCTCACTTAAACGCTCCCCGGGCTTCGCACCCGCCTTCACCTCTCTGGGCGTGTACTACCTCGAGGCCGCATCGCCATCTGATCCTACCCGTGCTACCAAATGTTTCCAAAAAGCATTTGAGCTGGACGCGCGGGAGACGGACGCGGCGCGGCGGCTTGCGCACAGCTTTGCGGAGGAGAGGGAGTGGGACCTCGTTGAGGTTGTTGCGCGTAGGACTATTGATGGCGAAGGTGGCCTCGGGGGCGGCCTGGGCGATGCAGAGGCGAGCGCAGCTGCGAAGAACAAGCCGACGAATGCGTGGGCGTGGAAGGCGCTTGGAGTTGTGGAACTGGTACGATTGTCGTTCTTTCTTGAGGGAAACAATACTAAGCCAAGGTTGTTTGTCATAGAACCGGCGCGGTTATTCTGCTGCTATTCAGGCATTCCAGGTCGCGCTTCGTTCGGACGAGAATGATGCACTGTCGTGGCTGCGTCTCGGAGAAGCGTACACAAAGGCCGGCAGACACGCCGCGGCTCTTAAGGCTCTCAACAAAGCGCGCGAGCTGCAGCCTGGTGACTGGATGTGTATGCATCAGATCGGCGAGGTCCAGCGTCAGACGGGCCAGTTCTCGCAGGCGATTTCGACCTTCTCCGAGGTCCTAG
>JAKOPK010000256.1:14599-40563 GCA_024195185.1 Coniferiporia weirii
GTGTATGCATCAGATCGGCGAGGTCCAGCGTCAGACGGGCCAGTTCTCGCAGGCGATTTCGACCTTCTCCGAGGTCCTAGAGAAGGTGCCAAAGGAGACTACGGTCCTTCTATCGCTTGCCGAGACGCATGTGGCTCTCGGTCGCTCGGAACTAGCCACGGGATACCTTGGAAGGTCTTCAGTGTCCTTCCTCATGGCGGTCTCAACCTCGCTAGATCTTGTGGACTCGAGTCCGGGCTTCCGGCGTCTGGCACTGAAGACGATGGTCGATGCCCTCCTCGCGTTGTCGGACTTCTCTACGTTCGCAGAGGAGGAGTTGGCGATGGATACATTCGGTAGAGTTGCGTCGCTCAATACGGAGAAGCTTGACGAGAGGCTCGCGGGAATCGTCGAATATCCGCTCATGGATAGTGCGTCCTCGGCCGTGGACGGCACTCTCGCGCTCAGGCTTGCAGTTGCGACATGCAGCTCCCGTTTAGCGCTCTTCGCCAAGGATGAGCGTGGTATTGAAAGCGCGTGGTTCGACATGGGCGTTGCGTTGTCTCGCATAGCTTCGTCCACACACTCGGACACCGTCAAAGAAAAGGCTGAGAAACAGGCCATAGAGTCTGTGCGGCTTGCTCTGGTTGCAGACCCGGGGAACCCGTTGTTCTGGAACGCATTTGGGAATCTTAATTTTGTGTCGAGGCCGATGATTACTCAGCACGCATACATCAAGGCTCTTGAGATCAACTCCAAAGTCAGTTTTGATTAATATTTCCTTCAGTTCCCGTTTTTTCTCACTACATTTATGCAGGATGCGTCAGTTTGGACGAACTTGGGCCTTCTGTACCTCCAAAACGAAGACCTCGTACTTGCAAACGAAGCGTTCTTAAAAGCTCAGACATTGGATCCGGACTACACACTTGCATGGGTTGGACAAGGGCTGGTTGCAAGCGGAAACGGCCATGAAGACGACGCAAGCGCGCTGCTCGAACACGCGATTGGACTGGCTGCGGACTTGGTAAGTGGCATAGGTAGAATACTGAATGTCGGGTGTCAACTGAAGCTATTCGCGTCATATAAAGCCCGAGGCGGACATCGAGTACGCCTATCGTATGTTCCGCAAACTTCCCCAGGAGTTGGCCCGCCATGGCGCCGACTCCGCGAGGGATACACTGCTTCCCCCGTTCTTCGCGCTGGACAGGTACTGCAGGCGCAGACCGGTAGACCCATCCGCTCTGCATCTTTTCGGTCTTGTCTGCGAGCGGCTGCACCTCGAGGAACTTGGATTAGAAGTCGTATCGCGGGCTATCAAACACCTTGAGTCTGTGTACGAGGAAACGGAGGACCCGATCATCGAACGTCGGTACGCCATAGCGAATGCCAACCTTGGCCGACTGCTCCTCGCGACGGGAGACCTTTCGACCGCCATCGACACGTTCGAGATCGCCTTTGGGCTTCTTTCTGCGGATGATGACGCGGAGGAGACAGTGGCGCTCCGCGCGATGTGTCAGTTTGGTTCCGGCATCGCACAGTTCCGACTGGACAATTTGGAGGAGGCGCTGACGCTGTTCGAGTCGGCGCAGGAGATATCTGGCGCGCATCCCCTTGTGCGCGGGCAGGTAACGGTGCTTCTCGCTCAGACGCTGTGGGCGATAGGCGGCGACGAGTTCTGCAAGTCGGCAAAAGAGCAGCTATTTGATTGGTGAGTCTAACCGCTAGCCCTCTCGACTCTGAAATATGATTGAAGAAACTAGTATCAACATCGACCCGGAGAACCTGACCGCTGTGGTGGTTCTTGCGGGTATGGGCTTGCTCACGGACGACGAGGAAGTGATCGATGCCGCGCTGACCGAGATATTATCGCTGCCACTTGACCAGCGGCAGAAACGAGACCCCGAGCGGGACGTCGAAAGTCTTCTGACCAGCCACTACCTAGCGGAGGTAAGGCAGTGTTTGTCTTCATTCCCAGAGAAGCTCACAGAACATTCCGCACACCAGGGGAACGCTGTCAAAGCCTCGTCTGCCGCCCAGCGAGAGCTACATGTAGAACCCTCTCGTCTTCAGGCGCGTCACAGGCTGGCCTCGCTATCGATAGCCCGCGGTCGCCCGGAGATCGCGCAGGCACTGCTAGCGCACCTCCTCGACTCGCCACTCGCTTACGACACAAAGGAATCGCACAGCTCGCTTCGGTTGCTAGCGATAGCAATCGCAGCTTCAGGGGGTGGTCGAGATACGCATCGTGGGGCGCAGAAAATTGCGCAAAAGGCGGTGATGCTAGCGCCCTGGGAGGCGAAAAACTGGCTGGGTCTGGCGTATGTACGGAATACAATGAACCGCTAATACAGTATCCCTGGTTGTCGTGTGGTTAACAACCCCGGCGCTCGGAAATTAAAACACATGGCCGTTCGTGGCTTGAGAACTCAATTGAATTGCTGTTCGCTATTGCTTTTTTTGACCGTCGGGATTGCCCCTTTGTTTGTGGTAGTTTTGGCCATATTACGGCAGAGGTGTGTCTAGGGGGTGGTTGAGAGACCACTCGGCGGGAGAGTATATAAGCTGCTGGCTCCCCTGCCTGGCGGCTGTGGTTTAATCACGCCCCTTTCTCTCCTAGCAGTCATGCAGTCTCGCTCGTTGATCGTCTGCCGACCCACGCAGCCACGGGTTCCCATACCTCGTACGCACTCTTTCTCTTTGTTTCACAAAAAAGGCTGACTCGGGAATCAAGTGCGCGCCTCGATATTAGCTACTGTGTCCTACGCACAGGATATTTCCAAATTCCGGCTCGTGCCGGCAGAATGGGACGATTCCTCTTCCTCCTCCGACGATTGCTCCTCAGACGAGGACCTCCCCAGGGCCAACCAGGCATCCGCGGGAGTGTGGTACTGGGTGGATAGCAAGCACGAGATGGTTTCAAGTAAGGGAGCCACACTCCTTACAGACGTCCCAGAGCCGAGGAGGAGCAGTCGACAGAGGCAGCCGAGCGCGTTGGCACTGAGAGCTATGGAGCAAGAAAAGGCGGAAAAGGCGGAAAAAGAGAATGCTTCCGTACGCAACAAGGCCAGATCCAAGGCCCAATCCAAGTCGAACGAAGACTCCCACATCAGCAGCGCGTCTTCTGCCTCCGCGCAGCTCGAGCGCCCGACCAAGAGGACACGGCTCTCAAAGGACGAGGCGCCCAGCTCCCCCGAGGCCAGTAGCTCGACCACCCCGCTACCGCCCGTTCAGGTCGCGGAGAAGCCGGTGGTTAAAGGGCGCGGGCCACTCACTCTTCGTTTCCAGAACCAAGTTGTTCTCCGCGAGCCGGCCGACACCGATGAGCAATGATTGCAACTTTTATCCCCTTCCCTGTATCTAGTATCTGTCTTCTTTTCTTTCCTACCGTTTGTATGTACTACTAGAAAGCCACTGCGACCTTGTCAATCCCCGATTCCTGTAGCAATTAGCATCTTGGATTCAGTTAGCTTTTGTCGTTACCGAGTTGTCAGTCACCATAAAATCGCATCTTTTCACAAACATAAATTGGAATGAATGCGAATGCGCATAAGGTTAGTCTTCCAATGATCTTCTGCGAGACCCTGATCCGAAAGCGCCACTGGAGTCTGTGCCTGATAGTGTGCGACGCGCTCGAATCACGTGTAAATATCAAGGCCCCTCGTGATCGCAAGCTTTTCCGCTCCTTCGATCACTAATCCTGGGAGGCAGTAAGCATGATTCACAAGGCGAACGTAATGATACACTGTAGCCGCTTTGATCGTACAACAAGCGGCCAGAATAACTAACTAACTATATCATGATAAACGTTCGATGTCCTATTTACACGTCAAACCTAACGATCTGTTCTTTCCCGTTCCTATCAATCTTCAGTAAACGCTTCGCGACGCACCCGTACAGCGCGCGCGTCTCGAGCGCTTGCCCACCTCCCATCAGTCCGAGATTACTGACAAGAGGCGACGGGGACACTCCGCTCGCTCCGATTCCGACGGCCGCGAGCGTCGCCTTTGCCTGAGCGAGTGGCATTGCGTGCTTCGGAACTGCGGCGAGGAGCGCGAGTAGGAGGTTCGCGGTGAGAATCTGGTGTGCAGTCGGTTGGCTGGGGTCTGCGCTGCCTGCGGAGGTGAGGGAAAAGGTGGAGTGTGACGGTGCGGGTGAACCGGGCGGAGGAGTCTGTGTGGATAAATTCTGAAGGAGAGCACTAGAGAGGAAAGCAGATAGTTAAAACGTCTCTGGTTCCAAACAGGTTAAATTCTAGTGATACGTACATTGTCTCCTTTGCTCGCGGAGGTTTATTAGTGGCTGCAGCAGCGGCAGTGTTGAACGGGTGTCCAGGCATAATGATATCGCCAACAGTCGACCAGATTTTTGCCTGAATTTTATTATTATCAATGACTAAACGAAGTTAGTTGAAAACGGAACAAACCACGATCCGCTCGACGTCTGTCGTGATCTTCATTCGCGACTTCCTGTTCGTTCCGGGCGTTGCGGTCACTCCAGACGTCGGCCCAGGTGTCACGGGTACTGTGCCTGTGTCCGAACTTTCGCGAGGGGGAGTTGAAGGCGCAGCCGCCGGCAGGGCGTTTGCAGGCCGCGGCGGCGAAGACGGAGGAAGTGTGGGTGTTGCTATACGCGGTGGTTTAGTGAGCATGACAGTCCTCTCCTCCCCCACTTCCTCTTCCTCTTCCTCTATAATATCCGGCTTATCAAGTTGCTGCACTTCCGGGGGAGGTGAAGGTGACGGTGACGGCGCAGCCGAGGGAGACGGTGATGGTGAAGGCAGAGGCACGAGCGCCGGGTCGATAGGACGTTTGGTGTTCGCCCTCGGTAGAACTGATTTCTCTTCACTTCTTCGTACCGCTGCAGGCTCTCGTGGGGCCGGCAAAGGCGTCGGTGCACCGGCAAGCGAATCCATCGAAACATCACCCAGCATACCCATAGTGCCCATCTCCGCACCCATGTGCGCATCAAGCAATAGGCTATCATCCGCGCCTGCTGCTCCAGCGGCAGGGATAAGTAGACTTTGGCGTGCCCTTGAAGGCCTTTTGCGCGGGACAGGCTCTGACCAAAAATTGGCTTCCTCTTTGTCCTTCGCGGTAGACGCCTTCGAGATGGCGGGTTTACCGAACTGAGGTGGCTTCTGTCTCCTGATGAGAACCTCTTTCTGCGATCAATGAACGTTAGGTAGCATAGCGCAGCATCAAGGGGTATGCATACCCTGGCTTTCATTTGTTTGATCCTAAGGTTAAGCTCATTAATGCGCTTCTCCTCGTCTCGCGCAGTCGGAACGGCTGCCGCGCCTGTTTCATCACTCTACTTAACATTCGACTTTATTCGGGGTCAAGAAGAAGCTTGAACTAACTTGATCAGCTGCTGCGCTCAGCTGAGAAATCTCATTGCGCAGTACGTTGAGACGCTCTATTATTGACTCAACCTCCTGACGGGCGCGAGGCATCGGCCGAATGGACTGGCTAGCTCCGGTTGGGTGATTTAGCATGCAGATGTTGAGAAAAGACTTACTAGCGGTCGAGATATCTGAGAGCTGCTTCGGCATAGACCTCCGGCTCCTTCTCCAGTTGTATGCCCCTTTGCGTGGCTGGCGGACGGCGCAAGGGTGTCGCACCGGGGAACTCGACGCGAGCAACTTCGCTCTTGTGCACGACAGATGCGTCGAGATCGTCGACCGTGCTGGCCGATGCGGCGACATGCGCGTGTACTGAGGACTGCGGGACGAGAGTAAAGAGGCCGAGTTCGGACGCGTCGACATCGCGTGCGAGATCTCCGAGCGGGGTGTTGAGGACGGCCCGAACGTAGGGAGAGCCGACGGCGGCTGCTGACGTTTGGAGTGCGGCAGACTGGATTACCTTTGCTGTGTAGGAGAAGCGGTCGATATGATCGAGGAGGGAGGGCATCGTCGAACAGCGGACTGTGTGCGAGGGCAACGGACACGAACGAGGACGCGTCTGGTCGGCACACGGCCGTGGTCACGTGTGTCTCTCTTTCGGCAGACCGTTCTTCCGAGAAAAAAAAAGTTATGGAAAAAGGGATTACGCAATCCCGTTTTATTGCGACGATTCCTTATGAATGACGACTGCGCATATGGCTGTGCTTGATGCAGTGATAATTATCGCGCGGTTGTAAATCTGATCTGTCGAGTCATCATAATTCAGTGGCGGAGAACATGCCGACACGGAAGTTGTACAGCACGTGACCCATCCGTTCCTTGCGCCCTTGCGGTATCCGATACCCACTCGCCTCCCGAACCGGACTATAAATCCAGACTCGGCCCTCACTGCAATGTGTGCTCAATCCTTTTTTCCCCCCGATCCACCATGTCCTCCCCAGACGCCTCTGTCTTGGCCCACGATGAGCTCGGCGTTCCAGTCACCCGCACGCTCACAGAGACGGAAAACAAGACACTTGCCGAGGAGCCGCCCCAGCCCCTCAAGGCTGCACCCGCTGACATAGAAAAAGCGGACAAAGAAAAACATGCACCCGGCGCAGGCTGGAAAGATGAAGAAGTGCACGAAATTCCTCGCAAGTGAGTTTGCCTGTATGCTCCGTGTCTATTAGCGTTGCTGACTAACGGTTCCCTGCGATCCAGTAACATGAAGATTGTGTTCCCTGGGTAAGTCCCGCACTCGAAGTTCGCACCTTCCGTCATCTAACTCTTCTATTTAGTCTCATGTTAACAGGTCCGCTCCGCATTACTCAGCGCCCGTACCATTCTTACATTCTTCGCAGTGTTCCTGGCCGCATTGGATCAGACGATTGCCGCCGTAGCACTGCCTACAATTGTCAGAGACATTGGCGGGGAGTCTGGCTACAGTTGGGTCGGTAGCGCATACCTTTTAAGTAAGACCTTTTCTCCCGACTAAAGCGTACACCAGTTACTAACTGGCTGTCTCCTGCAGTGTCTGCGTGTAAGACTCTTCTTTGACTGTTTATAATTAGTTTACTCATTCTATTTCTCAGGCCTGAGTCCGTTGTATGGAAAGCTATCCGACATTATCGGTCGCAAGCCGATCCTTTTCGTGTCAATTGCCATTTTCTTGCTTGGTTCCGCGTTGTGCGGCGCGGCACAGACTTTCATATGGCTTGCACTTTGCCGTGGTCTGCAAGGTATTGGCGGTGGAGGAATCATGCAGATGGTAATGATCACCATTTCGGATATCAGTGCGTATTCTCTTCATTGAATATGCTCCAAAATTTTTAACATTCTTTTTGCAGCCTCCCTTGAGGAGCGAGGTAAATACGGAGGTTTGATTGGAGCGACTTGGGGTATCGCTAGCGTGATCGGCCCGCTCGTCGGAGGTGTCTTGGCAGATCAGGTCTCCTGGCGCTGGTGCTTCTGGATTAATCTGCCGACGGGTGGCGCGGCGGGGCTTATTCTGCTTTTCTTCCTGCATCTAAACCCCACCAAGAAGCGCCCAGTGCGCGAGGTCGCCTCCACATTTGATTTCGCCGGGCTTTTCCTGTTCGCGGGCGGCATTGTCCTTCTGCTCATCGGTTTTCAAGGCGCGGAGACAGCCAAAAAGGGTTGGGCGGCGGCAGAGACGCTCGCACCGCTTATTATCGGCATAGCACTCCTCGTTGTGGGTGCCATCAACGAAGTCTACACCACCAAGCAGCCTATCATTCCGCCGCGTCTGTTTAAGACGCGCACGACGGCCGCGATTCTGGTATCTGTGCTCTTGCACTCGTTCACATTCTTCGCTGCTAGCTATTACGTCCCGCTGTATTTCCAAATACTCGGTTCGAATGCGACGATGGCCGGCGTGCGCCAGCTGCCTTTGTCTCTCGGTTCGTCACTATTTGCCATCATCAGTGGCTTAATCGTCTCGAAGACTGGTCGCTATCGACCCGTGATGTGGGCAGGCTGGGTCATCATGACGCTTGGTTATGGATTGATGATCATGCTGGAGGAAAACACGAGCTCCGCGAAACAGGAGGTTTACCTCCTGATTGCAGGAATCGGCATCGGCTGCCTCTTCCAGCCGCCTTTGATTGGCTTACAAGCATCTATGCCACTGAAAGATATGGCGACAAGCACAGCAACCTTTACACTCATTCGGTACGGCCCTTTCTTTTCTGTTACCATTCCCCTTTTGATACTCATATGCATCGCCTTTAGAACGCTCGGAGGCACTGTAGGCATTTCTGTGGGCGATACGATATTTTCTACGCAGGTCGCCCAGCGACTGGCAAAGATCCCAGGATACACGGCGACAAGCGGGTCGGCGATCACCAGCTACACTGGCCTATCTAAGATTGAGCCTGAATCCCTCCGCCAGCAAGTTCTACATGCCTACACGCGGAGTCTGGCAACTATATACATCGTTGCAGTTCCGCTTGCCTTCGTTGGTCTCCTACTTAGTACGTGTCTTTCTCTGCAAACGAGTTATTCGGTCTGTTCTTCCTCGTGTGTGCTGACTTTCTTTCTTCCTCTCTAGCGTTAATGTTACGCGAATACTCGTTGAAACGTACCGTCGACCGCGGCGCGCAGAAGCCCGACGCGCCGAAGGAAGCTGGCGATGCAGCTGTCCCGTCAGCGCGCACGAGCTCCGAAAAAGCGGCTACAGCGCCATCGACATGACAGTTCAAGATTACTGAATTTACGCCCATGTGACCCACATATCTTATTCCATCTTAGTTTTACATCTTTCTCGCGTTAGACACTTACATGCACATGGTCTCCGTCTGCATCATTTCGTACACATACATGCATCCTTATCCCCCACCCTCACACTCGTCGGTTATATTGGCTAGTTCCTCTCCCCCTCCCTCCCTTTTCCTCTTTTTATCTGGTTTCCTACTTTTGGGACCTAAACTGGTGTAGCGGAGCGTATGTAGTTTTTAGGGGGCTTCGGCCCATGACTTCTGACATAGAATTTTTTTAAATGCGCATATATTATTAATAATTGAAATGTGTAGAAGCTTGAGGCTATGACGTCAAGTGGCAGAATTCGTACATGGTGTATTGTTTGTGGGTCGACTATCATCTTTTGCATCCAATGAAAGAAAGAGGGGGGGAGACGAATATCAGTAAGCGAGACCATTAGCAAGCTCCGTCCGATCTATGTATTCAAGTTGACCAAATAAAGGGGATTTAAGCACATTCTTCACACACCCCTTCCGAGCCCTTTCCAGTGCGCATCCAAGAACATCAACGATTTACTTGTTAGGCCGCAGCAGAAACCAATAGATACAGGTGATTATGTAGACAGTACTAGTGGCGGCGAACGCCTGTTGTCTCGCAGACCAGAAACGCGAGGTTCTATACACGACACTGGTAAGTTATAGTGGGGCCAGAGGATGGGATGCTACAGAAAAAAAATCAGCAAGAGATCCGAGGTAGTTGAAATTCGGCGAAGGACTGAAAGAAAAAGGGAACACAAAGAACTGAGTGCATAAGGGAAACTAGGGTCTGAAGGAAGGGCGACCCGAGCGGAATACGACTAATGCAAGAACGGAATGGAACAGAAAGAGGAACTTCAATGCACCAGTCAAATAGACAAATAAAATAAAAAAGCGAGAGAAGGCACAGAAGAGGGACGCGTGGGCTGGGTATAGAAGCCGAAAATAATAAACACGAAAAATGACTAGATACACCATTAAATCGAATATCACCCGTCACGTCCTTGTCGCCCGAAGTTCAGGCTTCCGAGGCGCGAGAAACGGCCCTTTATCGAACCGACACTAGCCCCGACTCCCGACGTCATCAACGACGCCGCCCCGCTTGCGATTGTGCTTGCACCAAGCAGCGTTGAGCCGAGATTAACGATCGACCCGTGCGGAGAGCCCGCAGAGAGCGAGCCACTCCCTCCTGCTAGTCCTGACCCGGACTCCGCTCCTTGGCCAGGCCCAGACGCAAGACCAAGGAATCCATGCCGCGTGAGATGTGCGAGATTGCGCTGCAGCGGCGTCTGCTTGTTGTACGGCACAGGAATTGCTCCCGTGTGTGCAGAATTGCCAGAAGAACTAGCTCCAGCACCGGAGGGCCCCCCGTCCGCCGCGGTCTGGGTGCGCATAGAGCGCGGTGATGCGGGAGGAGGTGTAATGACCGGGTGACCGAGCTGCAACGGTGGAATGTAGAAGTTCCTCGATGGCACTGTCGTCCCCGTCACATTGGACGCCTGTGAGCGGTTGCGCTCATGTAGGTAGGCCAGAGAGCCTTGCCCTTGGGGCGGATATGTTGCGGATGGAGAGACAGAAGGAGTCGTGGGAGAGGCGCCCATAGACAAGCGACGGATTTCGTCTGGGAAGTTCTTCCGGAAGAACCGCTCCAGCGTGTCGTGGAAGGACATCATTTCTGAAGGACATAAGGACCCGTGCAGCTTTAGGCAGCCGTCAATGACGCGGACCTAAACAAAAATGTTCAGGAATACGATTCTTGTTATAGACCGTATTGGTAAACTTGCCTGATCATCAATCGCCTCTTTAAGTTTTTGGACCGGCTCTGCACGGCTCGGATTTTGCACGAGATATTCAGGAGACAGGAATGCTTCGCGATATAACGGAATGCCACTATTAATAGGAGCGTCGACGACACTATTCAAAGCCATGGAAAGGGCATTCGTCGGAACAGCCTGTCCTGTCTTCGCCAAAGTTGAATATCTGGCTTTCAGCATACTTAGCTCGTCCGTCTTCTCTAACACGTCATTCAGTGCACTCTCGACTGGAGAGAGTTCCGTCATTTGGATCTCTACGACCTCAGAACGTCTAAGGACTGTCGGGAAAGTCTCCTCTGTGGTAAAGTAGGTCTTCAGAATCCACGTCTCCTCGTCTCCATTCGGGCCCGTCCTTTGCACAGGCCGCTGACAACTGAATACATTTATTGCGCTGATGGAATTATGAAACGGTGAGTATATTATGGCGGTTGCGAGAATATATGAACGCACCTGTGCTCATAGTACGTTCGGACAGCGGTGGGAACATCCGGGTTGTTAAAGATGGGAAGTGTCTTGTCTGGCTCTGGAAACACTGCGGTACACTGAATATACTGATCGGTTCCAAAGCGAATATCCACGGGCGGGTCACCCGCTATCCTCAGAAGCTGCGATCCAGGATGCTTGTTCAGCATCCGTTCACAGAATGCCCCGAACTTTTCCCACTCATAACCACGATACTGTAAAGCAATAAGGCTATGCTCCTCGTAAACAATCTGCAAAGTACTTACGATGAACTGCTTATTCCGTATGGCGACAGGGAATGTACCGTAGAAAGCGACCCTGAAATAGTCAGGGTAATACCTCTGTTCGTTGACAATACGTTCGAGAAGTGCAGCTTTGTGCCTGAGAATCTCAGCCAAGCGAGAGCTGTTCCAAGAAAGAGTTAGAGAATGTATGCGAGCAGATTTCGGCATTCACGTACTAATTATACGTAATCTCGGAATGCTGATAAGCTAGCTCGTTGCAGATTTCTACGGCACCTTCCCACGCTCTGCCCTTCCCTGTTCAAGCCCCTTTAATCAATGATTTTCCTAAAGTCAAATTCGACAAACCAAGATAGTCCAGAATCAGGAGGCACAATGTCTCCTTTCGATGGAACTGGGATTGGCGCGGAAGACCGAGATCTTCCATAGGTTCCACGAAGGAAGTGGGTTCCCACTCGTGTAGATCCGAGTGCAGCTTCAATGTCAGTGCAGCCTCGACATAGTTCTGACTTTGTAGATGCATCTGTATGAACCCCGTGAGTCGTAGACCGAGATGATTGGTTCAATGGGCTTACATTCACGAGCTGGTGGACGTATTTGATGTAAATTTCGTCCCGGCCAATGCGACGAATGAAGTTCATTAAACGAAGCTGTAGATCTGCGTAAGCACTTGTGGAGAGGTTCGAAGCGTCAAAACCTACCGTCGCAATGACCCTATCATCTGCAAACTCTTCGCCCTCGGGAAGAGCTCGGACGTTTAGGAGTAACTCCAAGAATAGATCCACAGAATTAAGAAAGCTAGATACTCGCTGTCGCAATTGCTCATCAACGAAGGATGAGTCAAATAGGTGGCGAAGCTGCCCGATGAAGAACGTCCGAGAGATGTCGTCGCCCTTGCTGTCCGACATGAAGAAAGTGTCTAGCTTGTTGACCAGCTCATTCTCAATGTCATCAAAGTTCTGCGAAATGTGGTACTCGGAGACGATCATACTATACAAGATTTGGACGGCGTTATTCCGCAGCTGGTCATGGTGACTAAGACATAGGTTGACGACGTGTCCCACCAGAACATTCATTGCGACCTGGTAGCCCTGCTCAAGGGGTCAACAACGCACCAATCAGGAGCGGCTATTTGCTTACACCATATCTTGTAACAATTCCTGCATCAGCTGAAACTTGCTCAGGCCATCCGAGAGCTTCCCATAACCGGAGCAATATGGCAGCACCATCGCCACGAATGTCCCCTGCTAGGCGCCATACAGCTCTTCGTTTCTAATGGACAAGTTTATAGTCACTTAGACACTAGCAATGAAGTCTCGTAAACCTCACCTGTGGGCTAAACTCCTCGATGACGAGTTGGTCTGAGGACAGCAGCTTGAGTAACATATGCAACACCTCTCGCCATAGCCCCGAATTGAACTGGTAAGCTTCTTCCTGCTCTGGAATGAAATCCCGTTCCAGGAGACGTGCTACTGGGTCTGCCATCTTGATCAATACCTTGTGGGCCAGGATGCTGACATTGAGCCAAGTGCTGGGGAATGCCTCATTATCGAGAATCGAACATGAGGCCTTGAGGAATACAGAAATAAGGTTGGCAAAATTGTCTTTGCCTTCAATTTCGAGGCTCGACTCAAGGAAGTTAAAGATGTCCTTCTTAGGCGAGGAGAGCACGAGCACGAGGAAAACGACGGCAATCTCAGCAAGTGTACAATTGAACACGCTGACCTGCACCGAAGGCGTGGAGGCGGCAGAAACTTCTCGCTCGGTGTTTGGCGCGTGCGAAAAGAGGGAAAATGGATATGACTCAGGGAAGCTGACAGGAACGGAAGCAGCCAATGCCTGTCCGGAGCGTGTCCGCTCTAACGCGCCCAGGGAGTCCTGGTTTTGGAATTCCCTATATGAGTCGAGCAACCTTGTTTGGGGGAAGCGGTGAGGATTAGCCAAAAAGAAAATGAGAAATTTCGGAGCCTTACCTCGGCATAAGAGATAGAAGATATTCAACATTGTCCTGCTCTTGTCTCAACAGATTGCGATCGGATGCGGTCGCCGGGTCAACCAGATTCTGCTGTAGCCTATCGAGCATCACTGCAATAATTGTCACGCAGAGACGGATGCTTTCCAGCCAGCCAACCCTTGCGTTATCACGCGCACTCTCCGAGTCACCGGGTTGCGTCTGCGTATACTCATCAAAACGGCCAAAGTGAGGCTTGATCCAGATAACAACGGCTTCAACAAGCAGCGAACGGCTCTGCGGGATACCAAACAGGAAGCCTTTAACGACTTGCAAATACATGATGAGCTTCCAGATTGCGATCTTCCCCTTCGCAGACGCGACAGAATTTGCGAATCCCGTAACGATGGAAACGAGCTCAACGTTTTGGAAGACTTTCGCAAGTTCAGGTAAGATAGACGTGAAGTGCTGCAATGCGATTGTCTGCGTGCCGATGATCGATGCGGGTGTGGTTGTTGCCATCATGCGGTTCACTTCTGTTAAGTGCGTCTGTAACTCACGCTTGAATGTCATTTCAAGATGCTCCGCAGTAGCGCCGCCCGGAATGCCGACTTCTTTTGACTTTTGTAGTTCACGAGAGCGCACGATAAACTTGAAGAGATAGTGCCACACTTTAAGGGCGGCACGTAAGGACATAGCCGTCTCTGCTGCAGTCGGATTCGTCAGCAGGCTATTCATGGACTGGATCATATGCAGTGCTGCGGATGAGCAATTGAAGTGCTTCTCGATGTAAACGTCCAGGACTGGTTGGAAATTACTGAACCTTCGATCCTGGACAATGCCGAGGACTGTGACAAGGGCGTTGAACACAAGATGATCCATCTCGCCCGAAACGTTATTCTGCGAAACCAGAATGGCGAATAGGGAGTCGAAGATGTCGCGGAGGAATTTCACAATCTCCACTTCACCCACAAACGTGAACTTAGACAAGATCGTGGAGAGCACATCGCGATCATGGATCTGGTCCCAATTGAGTAAATTCAACAGAACTTGGTTCTGAGTGTACTTCGTCGAGCAAAGTGACGACCGAACGGTCAAGCTATCGCGGATGGGTGGACAGGATCTGAGCAGGTCCGCATCAATTTGCAAACTCTCCATTCTCTGACCACCTGTTGTCCAAGGCAGTCTTGAGAGATACGTTTCTGGAGAGATCTGGTTGGGCCCTGTGATACGGTATAGGATCAATGTATGACTCCCGTCTTCCAGGAACGCCCGTGCATCAGGAAGGAGAGGCAGGTACGCGAACGCGCTCGGCCGCTCAAGCTCGCTACCAACGCGCGCTGAAGGTCTGTCTCGCGCGCTACGATGGCGGAACGTGAAGTATAGATGCCAATTGGGTGGGCCATTAAGTGGGAGCTGCAGCTTCATGAGCTCGCCGAACGTCGGTACATTATTGCGCAGGAAGACCATCGAATGAAATTGCGTCACAGCGGGTTCGCCACTGCCTTGGGAAATGCCGCGTTCGATGGTATGTCCTAGGTGGTCTCGTAGCTCAACGGTAACTTGCACGTTGTTGCTCGAAGCCGAAATTGAGCCCCGGGCAAAGTTTGTGACACTTAATCGAGCACTACTGCCTGCTGAGAAAAATTCACCGCTCCACAATTTTATGTACATCTCGTTGCGGATATCCCCCGGGAAAACGACGTCCGGAAAGCCAAGTCGTTGCGTTATTGGAGCGCTGATGAGCAGAGATGGATTTTCCCGTACGATTGTCTTCGCGTCTCCATGGAAAATCTTGATCGACACGGCCAGCATTTCTGCTCTGTAAAACAGGTCAGGTACGAAGGAAGGAAATTATTATATACATAAACCATACCTAGGTGACTTCTCAAATTCCTTGCTGTTATTAGCAATGATGTCCTGATGAAGCATCGAGTATACAGCTTCATTCGTAGGGACATATATGGGCATGGTATGTTCTCTTGTCGATTCAAGATGGTCTCTAGAAAATTCCCTCAGTTGCGCCAGTTCAAGCACCGCACAGCCGAAGGGACGTCTGAACTGGCATGAAGGCGCGCCTTCTGGGATAGAACCTAACCGAGCCATACTCGTGGATGAGTAGTTCCCATTCAGTGTGACAGTTGAGTCCCATCGACCTGAGATGACGCCCTCCCTAACAGAGCCTTCCGATCCTCGCCGAGGGTTCTCAATAGACGTGCTGGAGTTGAAGTTATTTGTGATCTTTAGAGCGCCGTTGCGAATAATCTTGCAAACTAAGTATATAGATTCTTGGACGTCCGCCTGAACGAGGTCAGTAAACAGGGTGCGTATGCGGGCTGACGGGTCTCGTGCAAGGACACCATTATGGTTGAGCACGACACAGAAATCCTCCGTTACGAAGCGCATGTCGTTTTTGTTGTATAGAGAGAAGTATAATTCAGCAGTCTCGCCGGGAGAACATGGAGACGCTACAAATGCACGCAGGTCGAGGAAGACATGGTAGAATTTTGCGGATGCAGGTTTCGCTGGCTGGGGTGGCGCCAGTGAACCCAGCAAACGAGAATTGCCTCGTGGTTTGTTGTATTCGGGGAAGACAGAATTCGCAGGCGTAGGCGCGGGCACGACGGACGTGTAATCTGCAGCGATGCCTAGAGCCGGAACCTTTGAGATTGCAGAAGGGTCAGGCGATACATCCATGTACGCCAACGCCACTTGCATGGCATACATTCGCACCGCGCTCACCCAGCTCCGGGGGTCTATCTCGCCTTCGACATCGACAGTGACAAGTCCTCCCCAAGTCGGGTGACGGACGATAACATCTAGACCTTGCACGACGTTCCCACTCACAAGTCGGCCTACACAGTCGCGCCTCAGGCTTACTGTCTCTTCTGCGCTAAGCGTTTGTGCAAGGAGCTGGCGGCGGCCAAGATGCAGTGCCTCGATGTGGTCGCGCACGATATAAAACAACTTATAGTCACGGCGCGCGAGGTATAAGAACATGAGGTTGTGCCATTCGCGCAATGCGGACGCGATCTCGTCGATGATAGGCTGCACCTGGCCAGACGCAGTGTCGTCACCCGACTTGAGTGATGGACGCGGAGGTAATGGTTTGAATGACTGAGACTCCGAGGGCGATACAGAACGGATACTGGCTGGGTAGACAGGCAGGCCCGCGCGCGAAGAGTTAGCCTGGTCGGGCGGTGGTCCGAGCCTGAAAGACTTGCGCCCGGGCGCTTGCTCCGCGTCCTCGTCCTCCTCCCTGAGGGTCTCCATTTCACGGTTCTTTTCCTTAGCCCATGGTTGATACTGATCCTTCCCACCGTTGACCTGAGAGGCGACGTCTGCGAGACGCCCCTCCGCGTCAGAGAGCTCGTCGCGGACGTGGATGTGCGACGCGGGGAAGATGCCTATGAAAACCTGCTGGAGCTCGGCCGCATTGGACGCCTTAGAGGAGGACGGGTCGGAGGCGGGTGCCCAATTGACGGGAGGCCGTCGTGTTGTACACACAACATACCTATTGTAACATGCATAATTAAAGCATTGGGCAACAGAATGGGCCATAATACACATGAGCACGCACCCTCGGTACCAGACACCGTCACACTCCTTGCCCTTTGGCGAGTACTTCTCGAAGGCATAGATCTCATCGCCGACCTCGAGAGAAACTACATCTCTGTGGGTGAATTCGTGCTCCGAGCCCTCGGTGACGGTCGAGTTGCGGGCGGTGCGTCCAGATACGCGAGTGTCCCGTTGGGAGGGCGAGAGCGGGTGGACGGCGTAGCCATATACGATGAGCGAGAGAGGCTCCCATACACCGCGGCGCTGGGTCGCCGACGACGGCAGCATGGACGAGGCAGTTCGAAATCAAGCGAGCGAAATAGTAAGTAACGTAGTGTTGTTTTCGGGGGGCGTGGAAGCTGAACTCTGACGCGTCGGTCCTTGCGCTCCCCGTTTGCAGCGTCGACGGCGACGACTTTGCTGAGACTATAATTCTTATCAATTAAAAGGCTGTCCAGTCTCGATCACGGTAGCTGTGCTATTTTCCATCTATCCTGAAGCCTGCCTGCAGCCTCTCAAGCAACCCAGCTGAGCTCTTGTCTCGCCACCCGCCTCTTACTACTCGAGAATGGCGCCCTCTCGGGGCGCCCCAAGCCTCGCAAGTACTCTGCACACAACATTTGACAAACACAAGGGTGCCGTGCATGTCGCGCGCTACTCAAACGGGACTGCCAAGTACGTCCTCTCCGGAGGGCAGGATCGCAGCGTGCGCCTCTGGAACCCCGCCACCGGCCTCGAGATCAAGACCTATGCCGGCCATGGCTACGAGGTACTCTCCATCACCGTGTATGTCGTCTACACAGCCATATCGTTTCGGGAACGTGCTAATGGGGGTATAAATGAAGTGCGCATGACAACGTCAAGTTCGCATCCTCTGGAGGGGACAGGTCCGTTTTTGTCTGGGACGTAGCGACGGGAACAACAACAAGGAGACTCCCAGGACACATGGGAAAGATAAATGCTGTTGACTTCAACGAGGATGCGTCCGTCGTAGCAAGTGGTGAGTGCATGCGCCAGCACCCGGGTAACAACCTCTGAACTGCTGAAGGATCGTTTGATTCTACGGTTCGCTTGTGGGACCTGCGGTGAGAACACGCCATCTCGTACTTTCCTCGAGCGATGTCTGACAAATCCCACCTAGCTCCCAATCGCGCCAGCCTATCCAAACGCTAGATGATGCACGCGACGCTATCCAGTCACTTAGCGTCGGGAGCACGTTCGTCATGTCTGGCTCTGTAGACGGGCATGTACGGACATACGACCTGCGCAATGGTTCACTCACTGCGGACTATCTTGGTCATCCCGTCGCTTCGCTTGCGCCCGCTCGCGATGCGCAAAGCGCACTTGTCACGACACTTGACGGGAACGTTCGCCTGCTCGATTTGCACACCGGTGCAGCGTTGAACACTTTCACGGGCCACGCAAACACAGAGTATCGCTGCCGCGCATGTTTCGGACATGCTGAGGCGAGTGTCATCTGTGGGGACGAGAATGGCCAGGTTTGGGCTTGGGACTTATTAGATGTAGGTCTCCTCTGGTTTGCTCGCTCTCTGCAATTCTAACGAGCGACTAGGCAAAACCCCTCCCACCTAATCCCCCAAAGAAAGTTCATGAAAAGGTGATCACCTGGGTCGAGCACCATCCCACTGAGCCGAGTGAGATGATTACTGCAAGTGCAGACGGGACCATCAAAGTCTGGCGATAATGAGACGCCCTTGCCAAAATTCATATTCTTGAAGCTAATGCATTTAAAGTATATCGTTTCGTGTAAAGTCAAGTGAAGAATAGAACATGAGAGCAATATACGATAGCGAGTCACCCTGATATTTGTGTCTGTTCCTCTCCCATTAAATCGTACAAGGCCCTTCATGCGTGGAGAAAATCGACAAAGTAAGACAGATATCTGTGTCTTATCGTTTGGTCTGGTTTGCGGCCTCTGCAAAAGCATGTAAATATCCATTGATCATGGCAGATACGCTAAATACGAACCGCGCCGCGTAGCATCCTCCAGGAGCTGCGTATCTACATGCTGGGCAGGTAACTGCACATAGCGTACAACTGAGCCACGAATGAAGCAATTCTTGACGGCCATCTTTTCGAAACGATAACGGTGAAGAAACAACAAGGCATAAGCATGGAGTGCATAAACGTAGGGAGAAACAAGCGTACCATGTGCGGATGCCGCGCCTCGTCAAGGACTTTGATGTTGTCCAGTCGGATATTAAGGAATCTGGTTGTTTCATAGCAGTCATATATCTGACATTCGAAAATATGGAAAGTTGTGCGTACTGGTCCACAGACTTGAGCACACCAGTAATGGAGAGATCGTTCTTGAGTTCGACAGTAACGGTCTGGTCTGTGAGCGTCTTGAATAACGAGAAGATCAACTATTCGGCGACGTCGTTCCTCATCAGCGTCTGCGAATATCTCTGTTTGAGAAATTGGATCCTAACCATGGTCGTGTGTCCGCGTTCGCTTGCTGTGGCAATCGCAAAACGAGAGATTTAACGCGCAGCGCTGCAAGCCACCACGCGCCTCCGACGCGTCATTTGAACGTAGCTGATAGTGAAAAAAATAGCATTTCCAGCAGTAATCTAGATTACAGATATAAAGATATGGCAATAATAAAATATAAAAACGCAATAACAGTACAGCTTTTCGGTACATCCAGTGGCGCGAGGGGAATGACAGACTTATCGGGAACGAATTACAGCAGTCTTGAAGCGTAACGTTTATGGAAGGTGGTGATGTGGAACAAATAGGGGGGGATTGGACCGGTCTACCTAACTAGGTGTTCCTTGCTGGCACCATTTGACGGCGTCATTGGAGAAAAAGGGCTATTGGTCGAAAATTGCGCGTATAGAAGGTCGTTCGGTGTATCCTGTCCGAGTGCGCCTGGACCATAGGTCGATACCAAACCGTTATGAGGAAGAGAATTTGTGCCATTCATATCAGGATGCAGCAGCTCGCCTGCGAGGTTTGAATCTCGGCTGTGCGCCGCGAATGAACCATCCGCAAGCTCGGTAGTGTCCATGCCATCGGGCGACCCCTGCCCAGACTGCAGGCCACCCTGACCCACATGCCCGTTAAGCGACAATGAAGAAATATCTACTCCGGCCGGATTTGCAAGGTTGATATTTGATGCGAATGGATTAGAGAATGCGTGCTCATGCAGTGGCATGGGTGTCATGTCTGCGCCGTGCGCGACGGGGTCCGTATAGTACTCATATTCGTCCGCGTGTGTCGACGCTAGTGAAGCGAGAGAGCCTCGGCGACGCCAATGATCGGAAAAAGCAAGGTCCTGCGGGTTTGGGAAGTCGTAGAGTTGATCCATCGGTGGCGCCGGTGTCGCTTGTTCCTCCGGTTCGGGGATAATGGAAATTGAGTCGGCATGCAGTACCGGTGGGGAATCCACGTACGGATGAGCTTGCTGCGGTAAGTGTTCCGAAAACGGATGGGGCAATTTCTGAGGGGTTGCGGAGACTATTGGAGGATATACCGGCCCGTCGCTCGTAGACTGTGAGCCGAGCGCCTCAGAACTGCTATCGGAAGACTTGGCGGAAAGGTCTGCCTGACCGGATGATGGGGGGGATATTGATTTTTGAGATGATGAGGCTTCAGAGGCTTCGCTAGATATGACAGACTAAGGGATAATGAGTCAGAAGAAAGCCCGGAAAAATGGGCACCCTCGACATACATATTTCGAGATGATTTTATCCAGTGCCTGACAGAGCACTGACCATGGGAAAACTTTGACGTCTTTCTCAATGTTTCTCGGCCTGGGTGGAGGAAAATCCATGATACGCTGGAAAAACGTCTCATACCCGGGTTTGTGCTTCGACACAGTCGTAGGCTTGAGTCCTTCCAGGTTGCGACGGATACGATTCTTCTCTTCAACAGAAAAAGGACTCCCAACGAGGCGCTCAAGGAGGTAGATAACGTCCACAGACGTGAACCAGCAGTTGGACGTCTCCTGCCGGTAGACACAGGAAATAACGATGTCATCCTCGTCATACGCCTCTTGAGATATAACCTCGCAAGATACGAGGAGCTTGTTATTAGCTTGCTCGCGTTTAAAACGAATCAACCGCCTGCCCATTTCAAGCTCAAGCGCTGACCTGCATCACGAATGAGCTCATGCACAGGAGGGACTAAACACATAATACTCACCATCTTTTGTCCAACGAGTTAGGATGTAGTGCCCCACCGCCTACAACCCATTCGAGTACGGCCGTATGAGTTTCGATACCGTCATCAAGCGCTTCTGCAGGGGCATTGGTCGTCCGGACGAGTTTAAAGACTCTCGGTGCGGTTAAAGCCTTCTTCGGGCTGCTAGGCGGGGACGATTCTGATCGAGCAGTTTCCGAATTTTCTCGCGCATCATCATCTCCACGTTTGCGTTTGAGCAGGGGCGCTGTGGACACATCGGGAAGCTTGTACGAGTCTACGGTATTAGCTGGTTTGACCGTGTCTACGTACAGAAGTCAGCCACCAATACGAGTGATGTGAGAATACCATCTTACTAGGTGTCCAATACGTGAAAGAGCCAAATGTGAACGATTCTATAACCTCCGTTGCCGAATCCATCGCCTGAATGGTTATAGGCACGCAGAACTGTCCGGGGAAGCGCACTTCGGAATGTAACGGCGCGAATGCGTAAAGACGCAGTCGCATCACATCTCCTTGCTCGAGTTTCTCTTCACTACCGAAAGTTCGCATGGGCAGGATGCGTTTCACGGTAGTTTTTAATGCAGTACGTCCGAGGACGAGGCGCAACTTCATACTGACCAAGGACATGTTGTATCCAAACGTTTCCTCGCCCTTCTCCCCAGAGCGGAGCTCAATGTCGACGGTAATAGGAATATTTGCTTCGCCCTCGGATGGCGTGTAGCCAATTACTGTTATCATCCCGCTTTCTGAAACGAGCGGGAGATGAGCGAGGAAGTGTGGCGCCACTACTGGCGAATGGACTGGTGGGGGAGTGGAATAGGGATGCACAGGTGGATAGGCACCGTTGGATGTTGGCGAGTACGGTTGGCTGACTTCGTTTGAATTGAGGCTGGCATAGTAGCCGTAAACGTTGGGAAGGTTGTATTCACCCTTCGCGTTGTACATTCCGGTTGGGACTGAGACGTCCACAGGTGTCGGACAGAGGAATAGAAGAACTGCGCGCTGATGCTGCTTGTATGCTTAACTTCTTATGCCTGTCCTGAGAGGAAAACAGCAAGGAACAACACTCCTCGTGCTCGGTTATCGAAAATGGAGAACTGGAGATTGTTGACACGGGCGTTGAGATAAAGGGGCGTACGGTACGGACGAAAATGATTACCCAGTGCTGTAAAATTATGGATTCGGGAAAAGCACTTCTGGATTACCGCTGGGTCGATAGTCAGGAGTGCAAGAATGCAGGTATGTGGCTTGGGAACTGTCGATCCTGATGGGATCTGGGCTTGAGAGATACAGCACCGCGAACCGATTCAGAGTTAGGAGAATGCGAGCAAACACCGGAAACGACCAAGAAACCCGCGGAGGGCTAAGGTTATTGCCTAGGCCTCCGGCGCCAGACGTTATTCAGTTGCCGTACGACTTGTATGGCACTGGGAGGAGAAAGCGGTGCACGTTTGAGTACGCCGAGTCGCCGACAGGGGGTTCCTTCCCGAAGCCAAGGATTATCCGCTATTGGGAATGAACAACAAAAGAGACTTTAAGGTCAACCAGCAACAAGTGGTCTGGGAGAATGCGAATAAGAAAGAATGCGGTTGGAAAAGATAGAAGAGCTTCTGAACGGTAAGGTGGAGGCTTAAAATCCCAGGTTATAAGGAGTGAACAACGTCATCATATGTCAGGCAGCCCCCAATGCCGTGGCGGAGCGTTATGCGGCACGAATGAGATTGGTTCCCGATGTATCCACGAATATGGTCCCCACTCATCCTCTAACGCAGAAAAGGCTGGCACAATTCCCCGCCCTTTTATTTCTCGGCCGCAAGGGATATAAAACATTTTGAGAAGCAACAAACCTGTGCGCAGGCGAAAGTACCGCCCACTAAATTGGTCGTTATCCCTGGTCTGCATTTCTCATAAACAAGCACGTGATAAACGAGCCGGGGTTATCCGAAGATTGATAGGCCCTTCCTCAGATCGCCGGCCGAGTACCCACCGCTCCGAAGGACGACGATCGCAACGAAAAATACCCGTCCTAGCGTACGCATATTTGGTCCAGACCCGAGGTCGGAGCTAGGAGGTCGGCATCACTGGGGTTATGCATGAAGGCAGGAGATGTGGCGGGCGGCCCAGCGTCCTCGTCCTCCGTCGTTAGTGCTCGGGTTATCAGCCCATACGCGCGCGACTGGAGGCACATGGCCTTCCTGCGAGAGAACGCGCCCACAGATGGAGCACTGAGCCACAAAAAGGTCTTCGTAAGACGTCAAAAAATCCTTCAGAAAAGAAAATGCGTGTGAACAAGCGTGCTCAAGCAAGACCATCGTCGAGTCCCTGAAAATTTACTCACAACCAGCTGTGGAAAGGATACTGTAGGTTCTTTTTCCACCATCCGTGTGATCTGTTGTGTAAGCTTCTGGTAAACCGTGAAGTCGGAATGTGAATGCGGGCTTTTCTACACGTGCGTGACCAGAACCGATGAGTTTACAAAGAAAAAGCTCTATACATCATTGGAAACCCGTACCTTCTCCCTTGGCCCTAGCGCAACTACTCCCTCGATGATGGGTTGGCCGCCTCCATTCCCATCATCGGTTCTCCTATGTGTCAACTTAACGAAGACGATGGCCACATCGTGTATCGCCACCCGCACTGTCAAAGGATCTGAGACACGTCGGGGTGCGCCTGCTTTGGGGCGCGACTGCTTCCATATGCCAAGCCTCGTCCTCGGACTTTCAGTGCCGCACTCCAGTTCCGCCCTTGCCTTATTATGTTCGCGAATGAACAAAGGGATATCTTCCAAACTTGATATATTCCTGCTTTTCTGCTGCAGAGGTGGGAAAAAATTTGTCGTTTGCAACTGGAATGATGGAAAGGGGGCGGGGGAGTCTGCAGTGGCTATGCGCCTGTCATTGAAATCAGATCTCGTGAATAAAGACAAATTAACACGGATGCACACCGTCTCTTCCTTTCCCTACGTCCAAACAACTTGATTCCGGTCTTGTCGCGAGCCTCACTTTCACGCACCGTTTTTAAAGCATCCTGGGTCGCACTCTTAAGTAACTCATCTCTTGCTTCGCTTAACATGCGAAATGCGGCGTGAGCCTGCGACCCCATGCCCTGCACTTTTGCTGACGCACCATCTGAAGAAAGTGGTGAGGTGACCGTATTAATCAATGTTCTGTATCCCGTACCTGCGTTGGTTCCTCCGCTCAGGGACATACCGAGATCTGCCAATCCATCTAAGGAGAGTAGAGGCGATTGAGGGTGGAATATGAGCAAATGGGTGGGTATTCTACGAATATTTGTGATGCGAGATTGCAGAGATGCCAGCGCTTGAATCTGCGCCTGCAACTGCGCACTTTTTGAAATCATCGGGGTCGCCGGAATCGGTTCGGCCTTGGCATCATCTGAAGGTGCAGCTTCGGACTTGTTCGTCAAGCCTTCCGCAGGGGACGGGCCAGAAGAATTTGACTGGGAGGACGTCGATGGCTGTCCTGACTGGGAAGTTATCGCTGCAATGGATGGTGCACTGGGTACCGAAGCTGATTGTGACTGCGAGTCTGGGCCCTTGGCTATCGCAGTCAGTGCAGGTTTGCTCGACGATTCGCTTGCTGGTGTCTGCATGGTTTCTTCCCCTGGAGAACGGAATCTGAAGGACAAGACAATATCAATGATCGTGACAATTGTGTTAGGGTCATAAATGGACGTGCGTACAGAAGTGCAAAGCCTCCAGAAAGAAACGGTCACGTCACCCCTCTCCCTCTTACCACCACCATCCCACCAAAGCTGCCCTGGCTACCCCTACCCCAAGCCCGCTGTTGCTGTTGAGTTCCATTACTCCACTCAGCCTTCCCCCCCCTCTTGCGTCTACACAGTGTCATTGCTACACTTTTACTTTTTACCACTCATCCACTTCCCTTCCCTGTGCCCTCTACTACCTTTTCCTCCTTTCTCCCCATGGCTCACCCTCCCAACACACCCCAATGGTCCAAGTTTGGACCTACCCCACCCAATCCTGCCCCCTCCAGTCAACCTCCTTTCTTGTCCCCGCCTCAGTGGCCTTTGCCTGGTGGCACGGCTTCCGCCTCCATTGACCTGTCGTACCCCCTAGTTGCCACCCCTGTTTTCCCCTCTCCCACTGCCGCCCCTGACCCCCTTATGGACACATCTGTTACCCCCTGCCGGGCCCCTACCCGCAGTTTGTCGCACTCCGCCCTCTCGTATCATTCCCCCACCCCTGGTGGGGCCTCTCGCCAGTTGTCCTCCTCCCCCTCCCCCATCGCCTCTTTCCACGGCAACCGCGGGGAGCCCTTTGATGCTAACATCCCCTTTGTGCCCTACACCCTGCCTGCCCTCTTCTCTCACGCCCTTCCCAACTCGCAATCCCAGGAGGCCTTCATCTCCCATGCTGACCAGGTGTTTCAGGCCACTCTGCCTGCCCTCTTTCACCCTATTGACTCTGACCATTGGGCCCAGGCCGCCCATGACTCCATTCTCACCATTCACCAGGCCATCCCCTCCTCTTTTGAACCCCCCTCTTTCGCCGTTTGCCACGACCTCCTTTGTGCCCTTCACAACCTTGTGGGAGCCTTGGACCCTGCCAACATCTTTGCCTCCCTTTCTCACTTCCGCTCGTCTTGCCCCACCTCTCCAGACCCCTTTTCGTCGTCCCACGTGGCTCCTTATGCCCCTGCATCCGCACCCTCTGGCGCACCCCCTTCTAACATTCAAGACATGCTCCTTCACCTCGAGGTTAACCTTACGGCTCAGTCCCACTCCCACCTCTCCGCCCTTCAGGAGCTCCTGACCGACCGCATCCAACGCCTTGAGGACCGCATCCTCGCCCCTGCTACCGGTCCCCGCGCCATCACTCCACCCCCACCCCACCAGCCCCCTGTCCTCCGCTGGGCTGACGACCCTGACCTTCCTGACCCCCCCTACCTGTTAAGATCACTGGATAGGGGAGCCGTCCGGGTTGCGGATGCGTCGTAGGCGGAGTCGCTGGTGGGAGACGACGAGGTGGGCGACAAAGATAGTGACGATGAGATACTTGGGAAGTCGCATACATTGGGCGTACCGGTATCGGGTTGGGTTACGACGGAGGGCACGCAGTACTCGGGGGTGAGCAAATGAGCTTGTAAGAACAAAGAGCATAAGCTTAAGGCT